>JAMLFY010000004.1:26686320-26775254 GCA_030441495.1 Dalbergia oliveri
TATTCCTTTCATATTAAAACGGTTTTGTCTTTGGCATATAAAAAAGAACATAGTTTAACGATAACAATATATATATATATATATATATATATATATATATATATATATATATATATACACACACACACACTACTTTTTTATTGTCTAGGTTATCTGTTTGAAATATATTTTCATTATGATTCTTGAGTTCTGATTAAACTCAAAAGAGTTTGTTGTATCCTGAGAGATTCATACATTTAGAATAATTATTAAGGGACTAGTAAAGATGTATCTTAGGCTTCAAATTGTTTGTTTGTGTTTTTTATTTTCATAGGACCTCAAAATTACAACAATCTTAAGAATTATTTTTTTGGAAAGAGAAGAACACATGGCCAATTATTATAATTTATTTTATCAAGAAAAAGGATGTACATTTTGTCGAGCCTATTTGGCTTATGCCGTTGGTAGGGGTGTCAACGGATTGGTCTGCCCATTTAGACCTTACCATTTTGGTCTATGAAATAAATGGGCCTTATGTTTACCCACCTGCAAAATCCTCAACTGTATAGTTGTATAATTGTGGATTACCGCAGCCCTCATTTTTTTTATATACAATTTGGGACTTTACTTATTTCTTAAGCACCTACAAACAACCTGATAAAATAAATCAAAGGAATTTTTTTAGTTTTCTAATTAGACAAAGCACTCAATTCAGGCAATTATATCATAATGCCATAGATATTATATTCTTTCCATATGGACAAATCTAAATAAACTTCACACAACAAATTCCACAATCTAAATCCCATATTTATTCCTCTCACTCTCACAATAAACCACTCATCTTATATGATATGTTCCTTATATAAATATAAAATCACCGTATCACAAATTTGTAAGACATCCGAGAGGGAAAGAAATAACAAATATATTATCGACACTAAGCAGAGGAAAAAAAGAAAACTAGTAGGTGCGCTCATCTACCTCTAACACCCTTGATCCAATGTTTTAAATTGCGAATCGCATCACGCCATGTAACCGTAATAATATGGGCGCCGGTCGTAGTGTAATTGTATTGTAACCACAATGGGACCACATCGGGCCGCATCAAAGCCGCATCCTGTTCCTTCAAGTTGGATACACAAAAATTTCATACTGCAACAACCAGAGACGTGATCGCATCAACGATGTAACCACAATTAAAAACAATATCCTCCTTTGATAGTTCAATTTTACTTATTCAATAAGAAATGTTTAAATGCTCTAACAAGCAAGAAAAAAAGTTGATATTTTGATATAAATGGTTCAGAGCATAAGCTTTTCTTACTCTAAATATTTGATGATGTACATTACATTTTGTACAAAATAGTGGACAAAAAATAGAGAAAGTTTTGAGCAGAGAATGGAACAATATATAGTGGTAGAAATCACATTCATTCTAATATGCATATTCATCACTATCTATATGGGTAGAGCAAAAATGCATTCTAGCAAAAAAGTGTATAACTAGTTACCAATACGAAGTACAACCACCACCTTAAAACAAGGACTATCATCCATTATTCTTACCAACTAAGTTTGATTTAATCCCAGTGTGGGGCCCAAGCCAATGGGCCCCACCCATGTGATATGAAAGAAATAAGAATGGAGAAATGAGAATATTCAACGCGTAAACAGTGAAAATTACCTGTGTATGCATGAAGAGTGGTTGGATTTTGATGTACACGAAGGAATTTCTCCTGAGCCTATAATATGCAGATCGTGTTCACATTGCAGGAGGCCTCTATAAATAAAGGTGGCTTGCTCATTTAATCACAGAATCAAGAAGCAGAGAGCAAACAGTAAAGTAAGAAAATACACAAAAGAATATGTTATTTTCTAAGAGTGAGAAGGAAAAAATAAAGAATTGAGTAAATCCTAGAGAATGTAAGGGGTGGTAAATATATCCTAATATTTTTGAATATTATCTTTATTACTCCTTAGTACTTAAAATTGTAGTATTTGAATAGGAGGATTTCCACCAAAGAAAACACTATATTTACCTTTTGGATTGGAGAGTGTGAAGATATTTTGTAATTATCCTGAATATAGTAGAATATTCTTCTGAGTCTATTTCGTGATTTTTCTTCCAGGATTTGGGATTTCCACGTTAAAAATTCTGTTGCAATTTTTTTAATCTATTTTGTGGCATAATAGTTATGTAACTCCACTCTAGAATAGTAATACCAATCATACTATTCACAAAAATAGTGACGTGGTCTCATAGTTGAGTACGTCCACATGAATAATGATAAAGGTCCCACTGTGAATTACTATTCACCCTAATATTTATTTTCACTGCTGTCAATTGGTAGATTTAATTTTATCATATTTATTTTGATGCTCATTGCCATATATTGGCATCATTTAATTACACGTGAATCGCCCCGAGCCTTAGGATTGTGCTCTGAAATTAAATGGACGAGAATATGGGTACCATGATCAAGCTGACAACAGGAATTATTCCATCTGGAAGCCAAAAATGGAGGATATACTTTTCTATAAGGATTTGTATGATCCTGTAGAGAAGGGAGATGCAAGCCAAAGAAGTGATAGTGAAAAATTGAAAAGATGCACCGAAAGGCCATTGAGTTAATTAAGAAGTGGGTGGATATTAGTGTTTTCTACCATATGGCTATAGAGACGAATGCCCATACTCTGTGAAGAATTTACAAGATCTCTATAAGAGAAAGATGCATAGATAAAGCTTTCGCAATCAGAAAGCTAGTGAATCTCAAGTACAGAGATAAGACCTTACTGAACACTTGAGTGACTTCCAAGATATGTGAATCGTTAAGCACCATGGATAGTGCTTGATGATGAGTTACAAGCACTATTACTTTTGAGTTCTTCCTATAGCGGAGACCTTGGTGGTATCATTGAGCAACTCTTCAAGCAAAAAACTATCTTTAGTCCAAGTTAAAGACAGGATGTTCAACAAAGAAACCAAAGGAAAGACTTGGTGAAAATAGATAATTCCCAAGCCCTTGTTACAGAAACAGGGGAGAAGTAAGAGGAGAGGGCCATCCAGGAAAACCAAAGGATCGATCAGTCCTAACTAAGAAGAAGGTTCAAATGTTACCATTGTGCGAAGAAGGGCACATCAAAGAAATTGTAAGACTTGGAAGAATAGAGACAATAAAAATCGAAAAGTCAAGGATACGGCTAATAATAAAAATACTACAACCCTTGTGACAAATGGGGAAGTAGTGTTGCTTCTTTATAGATGAAGAGTCATGTTGCAGATTAATGTATTGAATGGGTCGTTGACTTAGCAACTTCTTATCATGCTACTCCTAATAATGAATTCTTTATTGTGTACAAAGTAGGAGACTTTGGCAAAGTAAGGATGGGTAATACTAGTAATTCTGACATTGTGGGAGTTGTGATGTGTGCATTCAAACAATTATAGGATGTATATTGACATTGAAGGATGTGCGACATGTTCCAGATTTACGCCTGAATCTGACTCTTTATGATCCGATCCAACCAAATACCACAACAACTTTGGTGATGGCAAGTGGAAGCTTTCCAAAAGTTCGATGGTGGTTGCCAGAGCAATCTTACAACACTTTGTATAAGACTCAAGTTAAGCAATACAGAGGGTTGAATGTAGTGGAGGATGATGCTTTGCCAAATTTGTAGCATAGAGACTGGCTCATATAAGTGAAAAAGGATTCCAAGAATTTGGCTAGGAAATCCCTCATTCCTTATGCCAAAGGTACAAAGTTAAATCATTGTCATCATTGTTTATTTGGCAAGCATCATAATGTCTTTCAGAAAAAGTTAAAGCTGAAAAAGAATATTTTGGATATGGTTTACTCTGATGTATGTGATCATATGGAGGTGGAGACTCTAGGTGATAGCAGATATTTTGTGACATTTATTGATGATGCTTAACAAAAAGTGTGGGTTTATTTCCTAAAGCGGAAGAACCAGGTGTTTCAATACTTCAAGAGGTTTCATGTCATGGTGGAGATAGAATTGGAAACCTTTGAAGTGTTTGGATGATAATGAGGGAGAGTATTTTCCCATGAATTCAAGAACTATTGCTCTGAACATGGCATCAGGCATGAGGACGTTCTAGCACCGCATAACATAATGGTGTGGCCGAAAATAACAGAACCATTATGGAGAAAATCATATATATATTGAGAATGGCTAAGCCCCTAAGCCATTTTAGGTGAAGTTGTTCAAACGCATGCCACTTGATTAACAGAATCATCTATTCCTTTAGGCTTTGACATTCCAGAGAGAGTATGGTCCGAACATGATATTAGTTACTCTCATTTGAAGGTGTTTGGATGCAAAACCTTTGCTTACGTAAGTAAGGAGAGAGACAAAAACTTGATAAGAAGTCATTCCTTGCATATTTATGGGCTATAGAGATGAGGAATTTGGCTAGGCTATGGATTCAAGAAAGAAGAGGATTATAAGAGCAAAGACATAGTGTTTCATGAGCAAGAAACTATGTTAGATTCTATTATTTAGAGAAAATCGATGAATCTGGTAGTAAGGTTAATTTTACACTAGTATTTCTTCCAAAAGAAAATACCAACAGGGGAGATGTTCAAGACCATGGGGTTGATGATGAGCCAGCAATTGATGATGCTGGAGATGGAGGAGGTGTTGAGCAGGGTGAGTAAGATCGTACACCATAGCTTAGAAGATCTAATAGAGTGACATCCATCCAGCAAGTACCCTAGTTTGAAGTATGTTTTTCTCACTAATGAAGGGGAGCTATTGAGTTTTGAAGAAGTTTTGACTCATAAGGATAAAGTTCAATGGATCAAAGTCATGCAAGAATAGATGGATTCCTTGTAGAAGAATGATACTTATGAGTTGGTAAAACTCCTTGAAGGCAAGAAAGCTTTGAAAAACAAATGGATGTTCAAGTTAAAGAAAGATGGCAACAATCTAGTGAAGTATAAGACGCTTGGTTGTGAAAGGCTTTGGTCAAAAGCGAATGATGGATTTTGTTGAGATTTTTCTCTAGTTGTCAAAATGAGTTCTATACAAGTTATACTTGATTGACGCTAGCTTGGATTTAAAGCTTGCGCAATTAGACGTAGAATTGCTCTCCATGGTGATTTGGAGGAAACTGGAAAGGAGCGATGGTTTGGATAAGCTGTAGATCAAGTATGGAAGAAATGGTGTTTCTGTAGATCCATGTGATGGGTTCCTTGTGTTAAAAGTCTTCCTGGCAAAGTGGAGACCAAGCAGGTTTGTTCCGTGAATATTCGCGGACAAGTGAGAGAGCATGTTAAGCTGATGAGGCTAGTGGATGATGTTGTTGTTAGCACCATTAAATACTGAGAAATGCAAGGTTATTGCATGAAGAAAGTTGTAGCACGAGATCAGCTTCAACTTTGTGTTGAGTTGGTTGGCATGAATTCCAAATGATTTCTCCAGATTATTTCCCCATTGGGGGAGGGGAAGAATTGTGGGTCCATCCAATGGGCCCCACCCATGTGATATGAAAGCAATAAGAAGGAAATATGAGAATATTCAATGCGTGAACAGGAATCACCGCCACAAAAGAATTTCTCGATGCTTAATACGCAAATCACATTTACACTCAGGAGCCTCTATAAGAGTTGGCTTGCTCATCTAATCACAGATTAAGCAACGGAGAGCAAGAGCTGCATAGAGAAGAGAAAAATTAAAAAGTGCGAGTAAATCCCAGAAAATGTAGGTGTGGGTAAATACATCGAGAATATTTTTTGGTATCATCTTTATTACTTCTTGGTATCAAAATTATAATATTTGATATGAGGATTCCCATTGAGAAAACTATATTTATCTCTTGGAAGGAGAGTGTAGAAAGGATATTTTATTATTCTGAATATAGTGGAATATTTTTTAGCTTCCCTGATTTCTTCCTGGATTGGGGTTTCCACTTAAAAATTCGGTGTGCAATTTTCTTAATATATTTTGTGCTTAAATAATAACATGGGTCCCACTCAGTTGATAGTGATGTCAATCATACTATTCACGAAAATAGTGATGGCCTATTATTCAGTACTAGATTACCCATAAATTACTATTTACTCTGATATTTATTTTAACGCTACGTCGATTGATATATTTAATTCTATCAGATTTATTTTAATGCTTATTACTACATATTGACATTATTTAATTACATTGTGAATTATTGAACCTAACAATAAGAAAATACAAAATTAGCATAGCTAACATTAGAAGGCTCTCAATTTCGGACACATTCCATGATTGACATGGGCTAGAAAGAATTCTTCAAAGTATATTATATTGGGCTCTTTGAACTTGAATAACCAATATTGTTGTTTAATATTAGCTTGTATAGAGGGGCATATGGTATGAAATGTATCCTAAAACAGTAAGAGCTCTTTAAATGAGTTTGATTCTAAATTATTTAGTGGGTCATCACAACCATGATACACTTCATTAATAAGGTATTCTTACAAATTATGGTTATATAAAACTCACTGTCCTGTTTGAGTGGGCAAGTGATTGGTTGCCCCTATTTGCTCTACATTCATTTCAACCAAAATGGAAGGTGCACGATGCAGATATATGCAACTCTTGGTTAAAGATCAAATTGATAATGTATGTAGAACTAGTTAAAGATCAAATTCCATGTCAGTGCAATAATGAAGGGCCATGACCATGATAAATGATAACCATTTGATTTGCGTCCTTCTAACAAAGAGGCTTTAAGAGTTATAAGCTTGGTAATTAACCAGATTTCATCAGCTATAATGACAAAAGCTTTCAGAAAAAACGCTCATCAAGATTAACATGAAGACAAATACAAAAATTGAGTTGCAGCTAGGTAACAAAATGGTAGTAATCCATGAAATCATCTATCTACATTTTTATCTACGCCCATATTGCCATAACTGACATGCCTCCGGCTCCTAGCAAAACCGCAACATATGACCAAATCTGGAGCTTCATTCTACCTTGCAGCTTAGCTCCCATAAAATCAGTTGCCAACAAATCCACCAGTGCCATGTAATTCAGAAGCCCTGCAGACACAGCATTCAGAACCCTTCCACAATGAGAGCAGTTGCACTAGTGTCGCTGTACACGTTCGACAAACCGATCCCCAAAGCTATCCCAAATGGGGTTGTGACAGAGAAGAAAAAAACCATAATAGCTTTCACCTTGAACCCATATTCAGCCTGTTACCCAAAAAAAAAAAAAGATACCACCAAGATTTTTAGTAGACTCACTCATTCATATAACAGTAGTATATGAACCATTGAAAAATATAATGGAGATATCAGAAATTTTTGGATGCTCTAGGAAAAGAAATTTTTTTTTTACTTTGGACCATTCATATCAAATTAACACATCAAGTTTGTGCATCGTTGTTATCTTCTACTTTTCCAACATTTTCATTGCAATAGACAATAATTAATGTGTTGTTCGATGAATGGTAGAAAGCAAAAATTACTATAGGTTTTAAGAATTTCTTGGGAGAAATAGGTCATAGATCACCTGAAGTATGCAACCACCCAAGCCCATTCCCTCAAAGAGTTGATGAAAGCAGAGTGCGGCAATGAGAGGCCTGATCGTGCATGGGTTCTGTGAAGCTCCCATTGACAAACCAATCACAACCGAGTGCACCACAATCCCCAGCTCCAACACCTGCACTCGTTAGAAAATATGACAACATTTATTACACCAGACACGTAAAACAAACAAATCCACAAGCGCCAAATTCACCCGTGAAAATCCAGTTAGATCATTCAAAATCCCCACCATTCAATACAAAGAAAAAATATTTTCAACAGTTTTTGATAATTAAAGTTTCAAAATTATTATCAAGAAAGTAATTTTTATAGTATTCATTGAAAAGACTTATAAATTTTTATTGATAATTAATACATGTTGAAAATATTCAAAAGCGCAATTTTAAAATGGACAAATTATCAATAACAATTTATAAATATTTTCAATGATAACTTAATATCAAAATTATTTTTCAAATAATATTTTTATTAATACTTTAATTAGAACCGTTTAAAATGATCCATTTTTTCTTGTAGTAATTGAACGAAACCAACATTAATAAAATGAAGATAAATGCTTACATTTAATGAAATTATTCTCTTAAATATTAATTAAAGCATACATTGAATGAAAGAACTGACCTGAGCGATGACCCGGTAACGTAGCAACTGTTCCCCACTCACGCTCTTCACGTGTCCATTTGCATGCCAATTCCGTGAGCGTGACCAAATTGTTCTAATTCCTTGGCTTCACCACTACCGCCAGCTTCAACGTGATTGCCAGAAGAAGTAGTAGTAGTCGTAGAAGATGAGATCTTCTTCTTAAAGAAACTAATAGAGAACGAGTCCACCATGAGGGTGAAGACTGCGGAGAGCATGGCGATGAAGGTGGTGAAGGGGAACTCCCGCCACGGGCGTTCGGGCAAGCACTCGGACGTGAGGTCGTTGAAGGAGTCCGGCATCACGTGCATGTACCCAGTGGCGAGAATGACGCCGGAGGCGAAGGCCCTCACCAGCACGAACGCGTCGCGGTCCGGGTGAAGCGCCGGGACGGCGCGTGAGAACGTGGGGAGCGTGACGCCGATCATGCTGGTGACTAATGGAGAAGATCGCTATGATCTTGAACTTGAGCGCCTCGCTCTTGTTGTGGCATACTCCTTCGTACTTCGACGTGCATTCCTCGGCGGAGGCCGGGGACACAGCGAAGACGAGGAAGGAAATGACGATGATGGGGAAGATGATGTTGGGATTAATGGAAGCAGCAGCCATGACGAGTGTGTGTGTGTGTGTGTGTGGGTGAGTGCGTGCAGATGTGAGAACTAAGAAAATGATGAGATTCTGTTAGTATAGCAATCTGGTTTGGTGGAACTTGTTAAGGACCATCTTAATATGCCGATTTGCATACCAAAAACAAAAATATATGCCGATTTGAAAAGGTATGAAATTACGTTATCGCTCTTGAGGAGGGCCTCGTGCAGTGAAGTGTTTTGTAATTCCAATGTTGTTTAGGGGTGTTGTGGGAAAAATGTTGGGAAGTAAGGTTGCTCGTGTGGGGCGTGTGTTGGGTGTGGTCCCCAGAGACTCTGACTCTTCTTTTATTCGCAGTGGCACGAGTGATGAACAGTATACACATACTTTTCTTCACTTCTCTCACAATGATATGTGACGTGGCATTCTTTTATGATTGCATTGGGTGAGAAAGTTATGTCCCACAAAATTGATTTATTAAATAAGCCACCTAGTCTCTCAAAAAATTTTATAAGAATATTTAATTCTTTAAAAATTAAAATTAAGTTCACAATTTTTTAGATTTTATTAATAAAACATATTAGTCTTACTGCTTGCTATTTGATTATTTAAATACTAATAAAAATATATATTGATCTATTAATATGATGTTAAGTGATGTATATGTTATTTGAAATGGAATAGAATTTAAAATGACTTATTTTGGTCTAAAATTCATAAAAATTAACTATTTAAAATCTCTATTATAAATCATAAAACTATTCATTTTGTATAATTTTACACCAAATAAATGAATATGTTCCAAAATAGTTTCATTTAATTTGCTCTAAATATTTAATTAACGTCATTATTGTATTATGTCATACGTGTAAGTTACTAATAAAAAACTAACAAAGGGACTAATGTGTTAATTACTTTCAATCTGTGGAGAGACCATAAGATTAATTTCTTTTTTCAAAGAATAAAATAGTTCAACACTAAAATCTTAAGGGAGCAAAAAAGGTATTCATTCTTAGTTTTTTCTTCTTGCCTCCGCTGTCAATTGTTCCCGATTCATAAATAACAAATAGATTTATCAGTGAGAGACGTTAAAGAGTTACAAATGAAGAGGTGCTGTATTTTTTTAAATTTGGAAATATGTTATTTGTACTTATAGTATTAATTTATATCTCATTTATTATTAAATGAGATTTAAATCTCATTTAAGTAGAGTTTACATTTAATCTAATGATAAATAAAATATAAGTTTGCATGATGTTTAGTACATTATAAGTATAAATAATATTTTTTAAGGATATATTTAGTATGATATATTACGCATAATACGATAAATTTATGTTATATGTTATTTCTTAATTCATTGTTTGATCTATCTAACGTATTAAAAAAACTTATCGATCATAATTCTCATGAACATCAAAATACCGTATAACGTAACATAGCATAAGATGTGCGAATTAGGCCAAATAAGCTTCTGATGTATAATGTCACTTGTACTTTTTCAATATCTTGTTAAAATAAAATAATTGTTAATATGTAATAATAAGTAAAAATTATATAAGTAAAAATAATTCTTAGCAAAATTATTTCATAATAAATACAAACCGTTAACATATGATATAAATTTAGTTATATTTAATAAAAATAAAAAATAAAAATAAATATTTAAAAATAAATATTTTTAATAAATAATATATAATATAAATAAACAATAATTAATATATAAAAGGGATTAATAAAAAAATCTTGGTTTAATATTTTATTTTAAATTAACATTATAATAATTATGATATATTGAAAATAGAAAACATTAAAATATATAAAAGATTATATTTTATATTTATATAATTTATTGAAATAATAAATAGTTATAAAATATTAAAATAAATAATAACATTTAATATACATTAAATTAAACTAATAAATATTTACATAAATATAATATTTAAAAATTATATTTAAATAACTAATAAAAATTCCTTATATAATATATTGCATGTTAATGGATAGTTATAAAATACTTAAATTTAGAGTTTTGGCAAGTAGAATATGAGAAGTTAGACTCTTTAGATTTTTTGTAGTATTATTTTAAGGTATAGATATATGACTAAAGTTATAGAAACATAATTATATGGTTATTGTTCACAAAAAAAAAAAATTATATGGACATTGGGCATAAATACATTATGTTAGGATATATTCCTTTCATATTAAAACGGTTTTGTCTTTGGCATATAAAAAACAACATAGTTTTACTATTTTTTATTGTCTAGGTTATCTATTAATATATCTTTTGAGAACACCACATTTTGTCCAAATACCTTTTAATTTTATTTTATTTTGTTTTTTTTTTCTTATCAGCCCAATCCTTTTCTCTTTCTAGTTTGGGTTCCTTAGCCCACCCATCCTGTTTTGTTTGTTTGTCAGTTGTCTTTTTTGGCCCATTTGAACATTGCAAGAATAGCCCGTTCTTTCCTCCCCGAACTTGTACTTGTGGGCTCACGAAGGCATACAGGAAATTTAATTTTGATTCAAATCAAAAGAGGAGATTAAAAGGGATTGAGGTAATCATGCAATCAAAATCAGATCAAATCAAACCCAATCCCCAATCTGCATAAAATGGAAGAAATCAATCAAGCATTAAGCCAGTTGATATGCAAGATCATGTATATAACAATGTGAGTGTGTCAGTGTAAGGGACCGAAAAAAAATTTGGCAAACAGACACAACAAAGACACAAAAAGCAACAACAGAAGGGAAAAAGGTAAAAACAGCAGCATCAAAGAATAGTTTCATTCAACCATGAAAGGAAAAATAAAAAAAGGGAGGGAATAAGGACAGCCGCCACCATTATTGAACCCAGTTGCTAGCCTCGACCGCACCTCTTCCTCGATTAGTTAGCCACCCTCCACCGCGACGACAGCGTAGCACCGCCGCTAAGCATTAGTCACGGAGCCCCCATCGCACCAGGTCGCAAGCTGCCTTGCACCGTGAAGCCACCTCCGCACAAGCCACCACACACGCTCCCCGTGCCTAGGTCGCGAGCCGCCGCGAAACCTGCTGGTCACACCATCGCGACCCACTCAGCCGCGTGGCATCACCAGCACCGTAGCCTTCTCCTGCTACCACAGAGCCACCCGCCTCCCCTTCTTTCACCGCTGTCAGCTGCCATGGCAGCTCCTCCACTTTGTTTTTATTGTGGTTCACTTTCCCTTTTTTTCATGCTCTACACGTTTAAGTGTTCTAGTTTAGGAATTTGTTCTTTAGCTCCTTTGTTTTGTATTTTTAGAGTCAGATTTGATGTTTTGTTTTAGTTTCTTTTAGTTCTCTTTTCTTTTTTAGCGTTGTGGCTTTGCTCTTTGGATTCTTTTTTTTGTCTTGGATTGTTTCTTGGGGTGTTGGGCTTCTTCTTGGGCTAATTATGTTTAGGATAGTATCTTTTGGGCTAGATTGGGTTTTGGGTCAACAGTTTTAGGACATGTTTTGGGCTTGTCTTTTGCTTTTTTTAGGAGCAATTTTGGGCCTTTTTGTTTAGGGTCTCCTTTTATGGGTTTTGGGCTTTTTTTATTTGTATTTATTTCTTTCACAGCTTTATGTCTTATAACAAAAAAAAAGTTTCTTTTATTTGTTTAGATTTTAAGACTCTTCTTAAAATAATTAAATTTTATTTATTTATTTATTTTATATATTTATTTATTTATTATTTTTTATCCATGTAACAATCAAGTGTGCTGAGAAGCTAGTAACTTCTTTTATGAGTGTTGATTGTAAGGTTTATTAGCTAATGCTACTCTTTGAATCATATCCAGAAGTGAATTTTCTTTTAAAAAAGTTGATAGTCAAAAACTATTTTACACGATTAAAATCAATCAACACATTCTTTATTTCTCTTTTAATTAAAATTCATCAACACAAATCATTTTCCAAGAACGACGTGGCTTTAAGTTCATTGTTCAAGAGGATACGTTGGCATAGCCAACAACTATCAAGCTAAAATATTTTTTTGTAAAATCTATTCTTTATTTTTTTTAATTTTGGTTTTATTTTTTTGTAAATATGTAATTGTTACAATTTTTGTGGAAAAATAAATATCTTAAAGTTATAAATAAATTTGCATAATGAGCCTAGGATAACCGTATTTATACGGATGTATTAGGGTGCAAGTGGGATTAAGTTTCACATTTCCCTAATCATAATTAGACTTCAAACCTCAAGTCTCTTTCAAAAAATCAGTTGCAAATTAAAAAGGTTTTTCCAATTTTTACCATAAATTAAAATTGGTGGTGACTAACTTCTTTTTTTCTAAAATTGGTTGTCATTATGTTGTGACAATTTGGCGACTACAGGGGATATTAAAAAGTCAAACTTATTAGAGTAAATTATACAAATAATTATAACCTTATAATATTTCACACCACATTTGCTTCTTATTTTCTGTAAATATATGTCTTCCTCTTATGTATTTGTACATAATTGTTTATCTATCTGTAAATATTTATCACTTAAACCTTAAGGTAGATGACCTTTTTGTAGGTATATTGTTTGAGCTTTTGTCTTGTAGGATAAGTATGCTCCCCATACACAGTACACAATCACTATCTCACATATATTTTTAGCTCTACACCTGAGCTTGTGCGACCCAAGGATTAGGAGGGATTTCAACACTATCATTGAGGGGTTTCATGCCCACTTGGCATTTGGCGGGACACCACCCAGTTACTAGTCTCATGGATCGATCATATTGAGAGGGTTCATCCTTATTTGTAGTCTTTTCATGAATTGGGTCTCTATCTTATGAATAGGAGCAATCTAGGGACGTGGCCTTTAGAAGTCTAAGACCTCCCAATAATTATGCACTAATAGATTAAACCTAGTGGCCACCAAGTTAAGGTTTGGACATTAGGAAAATCCACCCTAGGATTAACCTCTTAGGACACAAAGGAACATCCATTTTTCTTCTCACTCATTCATTGTATATATCTCAACATACATGCATGCACTTTCTTCTTTTTCTCTTAAAAAAAATCAAAAAAGAAAGGACCTTTTACAAGCATATTATCCATAAGCATTCATAGAGCATCCATCTACCTTTTTCTCTCATTGCAAAAAAAAAGGGGGGGGGGCTTGCATGATCCATTCATTACATACAAAAATCATCTTGCATGACTCATTCATTTCATACAAAAAAATCATCTTGCATGGCTCATTTATTGCATACAAAAAAAAAAAATCATCTTACATGGCTCATCCATTGTATACAAAAATCTCTTCATGGTCCATTCATTACATGCATAAAAAATAATATTTTCATTTCATTGCATGCATCCAAAAAAAGTATTCTTCTTTATGCATGCCTCATTCATTGCATGCACTAAAAAAAAAAGCTTCGGCCTTTGTACATAGTTTTTTTTTCCCTCATGCATATATTACTCACACTTCTCTCATGCATACATGACATACATTGATCATGCTTCTCTCATGCATGCATGACATACATTGATCATGCTTCCTTCATGCATACCTGCTATTAAAAAAAAAAGTTCGCTGAAACATTGTTGTTTTTCCTTTCCAGAAATCTTCGTCATTCTTCAAAGGAAAGCTTCGTCTACACCAAAAGCCTAGAGAGCCATGGTAGGTGAAAGGGATTTTGGAAAAGAGCTTGACAATTTGAAGGCTGTTATGAACGAACAAGAGAGCGGCCAAAAAAGCTATCGGCCATGCGCAAATCCAAGGAGATGGAAGGAACAACTCTAATAATAAAGAGCCAGGATATGACTCAAATGAGAATGTCAACAATGCAATCCCACACAACAATCCGAAGAAGGAGGTAGATTGACTAAAGCTTAAACAAGAACTATAAGAAAGCATGCGGAGAGTTTGAATGTTGCGTGGGCCTAATGGGTACGGCCAAATAGATCAGTGATCTGTGTTTGGCTCCAAGTGAGTCATTCCCAAACACTTCAAAATGCCTGAGCTCATCAAGTTTGATGGTGGTACCAATCCTATCATGCATTTGCGAATGTATTGTATAAAGATGAGAATGTGGTCAAAAGATGAGAACTTCTTGATAAACTTTTTCCAGAGAGCTTGGATGGGGCTGCATGGGAGTGTTACATGCAGATGGACCTAGCACAAATAGGTGTTGGGAAGACCTGGCTTAGGCTTTCACAAACTAATACAAGTTTAACTTGAATGCTGCACCCACAGAGGCCAGTTGAAAAGGATGAGGAAAAGGTAGAATGAGTATTTCAAAGAATATGCCCAGAGGTGAAGGCTGGCTGGAAAGGTTGTTGGCAATGCTAGAACAAGAGATGTGCTCTTACTTCATTCGCATGCTAGAAGGTCCATTCTTTAAGAATATGCTTGGGACCTATGTGCAAGAGTTTGTCAATTTGGTCAAAATTGGGGAAAGGATGAAACCAATATCCAAGAAGGAAAAGTGGAACTAGCAATGGAGGAAACAAGTGAGTCCCAATCCAAAAGGAGCTCCTATTTCAAGAAGAAAGAGGATGCAATCAACTACATTCACCTTCAATCTCATCAACCTTGGCCAAGCTACTACCCATCCTACCAACACACACAATACACGTCTTCTGTAGCCTATCCACCCCAAACAAAATCCACAGCCCAACTACACCAAATCAGCTATGTCTCATACCCCCAACCTTACACACCAACCACACCTAAACTTCACCAAGCATCATTCCTAACCCGCTGGACAATTAACCCAGTCATAACCCCTTTCTCACTCAACACTAATAACACCAATAGACCCCAATAGAAAACCAACCATTACCCGATTTCCACATGGCAATGCTAAATTGTTTAAGCATTTGTGTGGGGACAACTGCTAGTTCCATGTCCTGGGAAGACTTTCATGCTGCCCTATCCTCGGTGGTACAACCCAAACCAAGCTTGTGACTATCACTCCAACTCCCATGGACACTCAGTTAAACTGTTATGGGTTTACGAATGTTGCGTGGCATTTGATTGACAATGACGTGATTAAGCTAGAAGAAGAGCCAAGACCATCTGTTCCCTAATCATGGCAGAGGACAAGTGAATGCATTTAGTGGAAAGATTATGCAAGCGAAAAAATGCTGAGGAAGCGCCTCAATAGATTTACCCAAGCTGAGGAATTGAACAATTGGAAATACCCTTAAATGATTTATTGCATTTTGTGTAATGGATGCTTTTGTTTCCTTTGTCTATTTCAACTTTTCACTGAATAATAAAATGATTATGCATGATTTTTTTTTCTCTTTTCTCCTTTTCGAAATTTCTTTTCTTTTTTATCCCTTTTGTTTATTTCGGGTCTCATCTCAATGCTAGGGATTTCTCTCCTTCAAGATCTTTATCCTATGCGAATGATTGTGACAATCCATTAACTGATTCTTGTGTTGCAATAGATTTGAATGAACATGAGCAAGGTGAATATCTTGAGTTGTGCCAACAATTTGCCAAAATAATAAGTTCATTGGAAAAGAACTATATAGAATTTGTTCAAAAAGTGCCATAAATGTCAAATCTATGCTGATCAAATTCATTCTCCCCTATGTCGTTGCACATTCTGACATCACCTTAGCCGTTTGCAATGTGAAACATGGATGTCATAGGACCGCTTAATCCCAAAGCCTCCAATGGGCATCGATTCATCCTGGTAACCATTGATTACTTGATCAAATAGGTGGAGGCTGCTTCCTACGCCAATGTAACATGAAAAGTAGTGGTGAAATTCTTGAAGAACAACATCATTTGTAGGTACGGGTTGCAAGAAAGGCTCATCACAGCAACGCAACCAACTTCAACAATTCAGAAGTACAAAGATTATGTGAGGTTCAAGATCAAGTATCACAACTCAGCTCCTTCCGACCAAAAATGAATGGGCTGTGGAAGCGCTGACAAAAACATCAAGAAGATCCTGGGAAAATGGTGGTTGCCTACAAGGATTGGAGTGACATGTTGCCTTACGCATTGCACACCTATCGCACTTCTGCAAATGCTAACTGGGGCAACCCTATACTCATTGGTGTATGGAATAGAGGCGGTGACACCTATAGAAGTGGAAATACATTCTTTAAGAGCCTTGGCGGAAGCTGAACTGGAAGAAGCCAAGTGGGTCAAAATGATATACAAGCAATTGAACATGCTTGAAGAAAAATGACTAACTTTAGTCTACACGGCGTTATACTAGAAAAGGATGGCCATGAGTCTTAATTTTAATGATTCTTAATTTTAATTTTAGATTGTAATTATATTGAAATGAGTCCTTTCTTAGTGAAAATTGTAATCTTTAATGATTGTAATATTTGATTCTTTAATGATTGTAATATTATATGTCATATGAAAATAATTAATAAGTAAATTGTAAATTAAGTTCAAAAAAACTTTAGACATAAAGACTAAAAAAGGTGAGGCCTAAATCACTATATAAATAACACGTGAAGCTTAAATCACTATATGAATGACACGTGTAATAGTTTCATGAAAGGAGTCCAAAATAATAGTATAGTAGATATTTCCTTTTTAATTTTTTATATTACCCTCATAATACGAGGCTATTAATAATTCTTAATTTTAATTATAGATCGTAATTATATTGGCATTGTAACGACTCATTTTTTAATATTATTTGTGATAAAATAATTAAATGTGATTAGTCTATAGGGATCTTAAAAATTCATAGACGTTATGGTCATAACAATACGAGGATTTTGTAAAAAAAATTAAAATTTTTAAAATTTAATATAATAATATTTTAATCAAAGATGTAGAATAAGCCTGTAATTGGTATAAGAACGCAAATAAAAATAAAGATAAGGTTAAATAAATATTTTTAACCTGGTAAAGTTTTTTTATATAATCGAGTCCTGAAATGGTAATAATCGGTATGCCAAAATGGTAACACCAAAACATGAATTTGGTATAAATAATGGATATTATCAGATCTCATATAATTTTTACTTAGGATAATCAAATAAATATAGACATTTTCAATATTGTTAGAAGGTAATTTGAACCAGAAATAATGATAATTTCCTCTTTATAACTACTTACTCTCCTAGTAAGTCATAATTATATAAATAAAAAAGAAATTCCATTTTTGCCTTCTCTACACATAGCTTCACGTTTGCTTCTTTCTTCCTCCATCTTCTTCAAACTCCACGAAACCACCAAGTTCTTGAAGGATACACCTAGATTAATCCTTAAACTAGTTCAAGAACACTACTTACATCAAATTCAAGTCAAAACCTTCTTTTTGCCCTTCAAATCTATCCAAGTAGCAGCATGTATGTGTGCTAGAAAATGGGTTTGAAGCTTTAGTTAGAGGAGAAAAAGCTAGAGAAAAGTTTAGCAAAAGACTTGGAAGAAAGGTAGGAAATATTCTATGCCTATTGCTTGGTGATTGTTTGGCTTGTTGCTAATATAAACTCTTGAGACATGTTTGAAATTTGTGTTTGTGAAATCTGGAATTGTTTCAAAATGCATATGTATATGAACTTGATATATGTAAAAGGATGAAACGGATAAGTGTCTTGTATATAGATTGAATGGATGGAAGAGTTTACTAAATAAATGAAGAGATTTTAGTTCTTTAAAAAGATTGAGGTATCTGAAATCTTACCAAAATAGTCAAAAATAGTTTTGTGGAATTTGAAGGATTGGTATTTTTGAAATATGATAAAGTTTAATGAACAAGGATGAAATTTTGATCTATAGAAGAAAAGCTTTGAAATCTAAGTAAGACACTTGGTTTAATTTCCTGAGAGTTTAAGAATTGTAAAGTAAGGAGTCCTATAAGTTTCTATTGTGAAGAAATCTAATAAAAGTTTAGCAACTTCAGAAAAATCTCGTAATAGTTTAATTGTTTTCTTTTAGCAAAATCTCATAAAAAGTTTCGTAGATTTTCCTGATAAATCTCATAAAAATTAAAGAGAGATTTAAAAAGGATATCTCATAAGACTTCAAGAGATTTGAACGGCAAATCTCATAAGAATTAAGAAGATTCTAAAAAGAACATCTCATAAGAATTCATGAGATTTTGAAGAGAAGAGTCTCATAGTAATTCAAGACACTTAACAAAAAATCTCATAAGAATTTAAGGAGATTTCAAGGAAATCTCAAAGCAAAAGCATGAGAAATAGAACTAAGAAGATTTTACTTGAAAATCATAAGATTTCCTAATCAAGTGTTAAAGATTTTTATGAAGAGAGAAAACTTAAGAAAATAAGCATTATTTAATATCCATTCCTTGATTGTAAGCTCATGGATTCAAATTGTGATCTATATAAGGTTGTAACATGAGGTGTTATGTAACATCCTCCTAAGTACAACATCATTCTTAAGCCATGATATCATACTGAGAGTTGTTACTTGTTAATTAGTGGACCTTTCTTAATTATCTATAATAAGAGTCGATCAAATCGCTTATTAACTAACTCTGGTTCTATCGAGATATATAGCAGAAACAACTTATTTATTTAATACAAGTCAAGTACAAAAGTAAGCTCTTCTAAGAGCTTTACAATACATATGTTACCTTTTATGTTTTAAGACATATACATACACTTAAGTACAACAAACACAAGTTCTGCTACTAACTACTGCAAAATCCACTTGGTCTTTTCCTGCGGCCTCACGTCTTCTAGATCAACCTGGGGCGACACGGAAAAACAAATACATAGGGTGAGAATCCTAAAATTCTCTAGGGCGTCCCCAAAACATATGCTGAAGTTCATGTCATCATTACCGCCCCAGCCACTTCATTTATTAACAAAAGGTGATCATGCATTACATAATAACTATTCATTTTTAAAGTTCAAAATCAATCTTCCGAAATGGGTTACTTTTTAATAAATCAATCACTTAGTACACCTTTTACCATCAGCGTATACTCATAGTAAGTAATGGCAACCAAAAAGAACCAATATGTATAAATATGTATATGCCCAGTGTAATGAAATTCATCTTTGATTTCCCTTGATGAATCAAGGAGGATCACATCCTTCTCTATTTTCTTGCTATGAGTCGAACGGGATCTCATCTCTCTATTTGCCTTCGACAAGCCAAAAGGATCTCAACTCACTCCATTTGCCTTTGACAAGTCAAAAGGATCTCAATTCACTCTATTGCCTCCGACAAGTCAAAAGGATCTCGTGTGTCATTATTTGCCCTTGAAAAGTCAAAAAGGATCCTATGTTTCTTTTAATTTTAGAGTTTAATTCAGTACATCATTCACTGCATGCACAAAATCATAGAACATCCATTCACAACGAAATTCTCATTTGGGTCCAATACATCAATCTCACTGTCCAGTATGCAATCATATGTCACAAGTTGCTTGTAGGTATTTCAATCATATTAGAGGCTCATTCATGTCTCATGAATAAGTAATGAAATAATTAGCACGCATTCATAAGTCATACACTTGGACTAAGTATCATTTTACCACAAATTTTCAACTATTCTCACATTCTAGCACTTTGGCAGATTTACTGTACTAAGTTCAATATTTAATTACCATATCAAACAACCATTTTAGGAGCCACACAAAAATTCTACATGAAACTTCAATGGGTTTAGAATAACCTGTAAAAATTTCAGGACAAAACAGAGCTCTATAGCTACCTCAGTAAAATGTACAAATTTAGTAGTAAGGGCTACTAATTCATAGACCCTACCCGAGTTCCCCTAATTTTTAACCCCAGCAAATTATTGAACCAATACACAATAAAATTTACAGTGATAGTTCAATATGTTATTTACTTTGTGTAAAAATTTCAAGGGCTAGTTCAATCATTTGCTATGTTAATAAAATGGGAAATCTTATTGCTTCAGTTTCAATAATCAGGACAACATCTACCTCATTTCGGTTTCTGATTTTTATGAGGCATCAAACCTTAAAACTAACACCCAAGAAAATTAATGTAGTTAGTTTAAGGTGCTATCTTCAACATACAATTTTTGTAGCTCATCAAAACAACCACAAATAAACCAAAAATTCGTGAACCTGCTGCCTCCAGGACAACAGAAATTCCAGCAACCTAGTCCAAACTTATTTTGATAAAAACCATTTTATGACACCATCCAAACCCACCACCAAAATTCACACATCAATATCAACATAATATCATCCAATATAACCAGAAATTTTGGACATAACTCATCCCAAACAGATCAGAACAAATTTGACAAGAGAAGGCAAGAAAAACCCTACTTTTAGTAGCCTAGTAGCTCCTTGGCTCCAAGATGATCCAAGCTTGATCCCTTCAACTCCAAAGCTCCTAAGCCAAGCCCAATCCCTTCCTAAATCAGTGAGGAAGTGATATGTCAAGGTGAGGATTGATGAAAAATTGGAATTTTAATCGGTTAGTTAGGTAGATCTTGATGAGAGGAAGAAGTTTAGTAAAGGAAGTTTGAGGATTTAGCAAGTCTAGGCTAGGATTTTTGAGGTTTAAATCAAGTTTCTTTGATGTTCTTGAAGAAGAACAATGGTGGCTATTTGTGTTTCAGTCATCAGAATGAATGATGAAAAAGACAAGGTTGATGGCTTTTTATGATTTTAAATCATGTTGTAAGAATTATGTGACATAAAGTCAAATTCTTTAAAAAGGAAAAATATGATGAATGGCTAGGATTTAATCTTGCTTTGCAAGATTAAATCTTAGCCTTACACTTAGCATATAAAGGATAGGCATTATCCTTTTATAATATTAAACTTTCTTTCGTATTAGAAATCGCACAGAAATTTTACCGAACGGGTAAAATACCACAGATTAGACCGATATTATTCTGAAAATTAAATTCAGTATAAAATCCTTATTTCTAATTATTTATAGCCTTAACCCTCTCTTTTCACAATCCCAGGCATTTCCTGTTGGATTTGATTTCAGATCATGGGGCAGTAGAGCCCACGAGGTTACTATTCATCCCTTAAATTTTTTTTTTGATACGTTCGTTGCGCCACCTCATCGTTGCTAAACTGTTATATTTTTAAAATTATGACTAACAAAACTCAAATTAATTTTTTTAAATAATTTTTAGGCGTTACATGTTAAATTGTTGTGATGAAAGTGATGTATTGAGAATAGTATGCTATTGTGATGTAATCTATATAAGGTTGTAGTAGACATACTACATCAATTAAACTATATAAGGTTGTAACATGACGGTGTTACATCGTTGAGAATGACATGCAATAGTGATTAATTAGGTTGTAGTAGAAGTACTACTCGTTTGAACTATATAAGATTGTAACACGACGTGTTACATCGTTGACAATACATCATGAGAAGTATATCAGAATCCTATGAGTTCTATTCTTAAGCCTAAAGTTACTAATAAGATTATGTCAAAGAAGTAATGAAACAAACAAACAAATTATTATATAAACAACCAAAAGCTGATTAATTATTTTATGAATCCTATGATTTTATTCTCAAACATAAGTGCACTCATAATACTCGTTAAATAAGGAAAGGAATAAGCAAAGCTAATTAGTTTACAAGAAATCGAAGATATAATGATTATTCTAATGCTATGCAGGATGTCACTGTGTAGTAGACTAGTGTTTTTCCTATTGGGAATCTTTGATTCTCATTCCTCTGTTATCATATTTTTACATAGATTGCGATGATGGTGATTATGTGTGGGGATCCTTAGCTATTTTTGGCATCATGGTCTAGACCTTTTGATAAGCCGATGATAGGGAATTTAGTCAGTCTTGTTTTATTTTTCTTTTAATGAATTTTTGAGTAGCACCCTACCTAGACTAGAGGGTTCCTACATGAACCAGGTAAGGGTTGACATAGCTATGTCTATGATTGTTTTGCCATTATATAATACAATTATATTGTATTGCTATTTTATGACGATCTATACTATATGTTCAAACTTAGCAACAAGAGAGAAAGTGGTTTATATTTAAGCAGGCTCATATTTAAGTACTATATATACACTCCAAGGTCAAGTAAAGTTAACAAGTAACAACTATTCACTATAAGGTTATGGCTTAAGCATAGCCTTATAGTAGGAAGAGTGTTACAGGCATGAGTCCTCTTTTAGTGAAAATTGTAATATTTAATGATTGTAATATTATATGTCATATGAAAATAATTAACAAGTAAATTATAAATTAAGCTAAAAAAAATTTTTAGACATAAAGATTGAGAAATGTGGGGCCTAAATAATTTATGAATGGCATGTAAAACTTAAATCACTATATGAATGACACGTGTAATAGTTTCTATGAAAGGAGTCCGAAATATTAGTATAGTAGATATATATATAATAAGTAGTATTATGATTAAAAATGGTCCATTTCTATTGGTAATGTCTATTACCCCTTTTCGTTTCTTTCTTCAAAAAAAAAATTTATGATAAAAAATGAAAAAAAGAAAAGAAGTGTTGTGAAATATTATTCATTTATAGATGTCCATATCTTTAGCTGATTTAATTAAGATTTGATTATATTAGATAGAATCTGTTATGATTTGATGTGATATTATATATCTCTTTCTTTGGCTATAAATAGCTTTTTGGATGCTTACTTTTCGAGATTATCAATAAAACTATTCTTTCTCTTCTTCTACCTTATTCTTTCTATTCTTATTTTTTACAACACGTTATAGCATGACTTTGCTCTCAAAGTGAAGAATCTCATTAATACAGTGCATGCATGATTCTTTCTTCTGGATTCTTGATTTATGGTGGAAATTCGGAGAGCATTTGATACGAGCCACAATTCTTTTCTTAGTGCTACTTACACTTATAAAGGAACTTGTTCTATCTTTCCCTTATTATTATTATAGTATCGGTATACGTTGGTGAATAGGAAGGCATGGGTAGACATCCTAACCATATTTATCTTGAATATTATATATTGAGATTCATCTTTACTCAATAAGTCTTGAGACTAATAAATAAGAAAATGTTGCACACTAGAAGAATTGTGCAAAACAATATCTTTTTTTTTTGGGTCTTGGAGACACTATTAAAATAGAAAAAGAAGAAAATACTACATCCCAGAAGAATTGGACAAATCAATAATTATTAATTGCTTTAATTTTTAATTTTTTTTTATTGGACTATATCAATTTGTACTCCTTCTACTTTATTCTATTTCTATACCATTCCCAAAAGTGAATGTCAATCATTCCATAAGTGAATGACAATATTCTTAGAAGTGAATGAGAATTATATAGAAAAATGGATAATTATTCCCTGATGTGAATGAGAATTATATAGAAAAATGGATAATCACTTCTTGAAATGATGCATCATTATTATTGAAAATTATCAGAAAAATATAATTTATTTATTTCTCTATTTGAAGATATTTGCATATTCCTAAAGTGAATATGTCAAAAGATTATTCCATAAAGTAAATGAATCTATTATTCACATTACCTAAAGTGTGTGAAATTATATTTTTCTAGAAGAAACATTTTCATATTTATATTCTCCGAAGTGAATATATTTATTAAGTACTCATATTCTCCTAAAGAGAATAATATAATGAGTTTATTTATTTTCCCTCTTTGCTACCTTTATAAAGGATTATGTCTAAATATTTTTAAAAGATCTCTGATCTTTTTGATAAAGTACAAAGAAGAGTTGTGACCCATATAGTAGCACTTGTTGCAGTATGATAAATATATGTTACAAATTATTCTTGACTTTAATGTCTCAAATGTGCTTGGGTAGCATCAAGAAAAAGGCTTTACAAGATATCAAATAATGAGTTTTCATGAAAAAACAAATTCATGAAAATTGCAATGTTGGCTCCTTCCATTCCTTGAAGTGAATGTGACAAAAATATTATAACCCCAGAAGTGGCTAAGTTTCTTTGTTGAATATGATAAATATTATCGTTATAACATCAAAGTAAATTTGACACGTACCTATTCGTACATTATGACATTTGTTTGATCTTTATTATATTAAGTATCATTAAAGGAGAATGCCAAAAAATCAGAAGCTATTTTTTCCAAAATACATTTTGAAATCATTTCATGATTAATTTGAATCATTTGGATGTATTTTTTATCATTAAATTTTTTTTATAGAAAGAGTAATTATTTGATTTAATGATGAAAGTTTTTATTAGATATATTACTTGATACTATTTTCAAGGAATATTTTATTTCAAAACTTTTAGTACTAATTGTTCTCAATATTGAATAAAATAACTATGTTATTCATGGCATATTTCATAATTATTAATTATATTTTTATGCGATATTGTTGAGATTTAACATATCATTTACTTTATTGATTTATGTCACATGATAATCTTATTTATTATCATGATTAATATATCATGAAATAATAATATATGATACTGATATTTGCGAGATAATTGTGATACATGTATTTATATCACCATCATGTCATGACAAATTTCTTTTCACTTACATGATATGTTAATGTTTTGATAACATATTTTGATATTTTCATCTTGAAATAAGATATAAAATCTTAATTCGATTATTAGTTTTGTGAATATGATTGAAGGCTCTAGAAGAGCTACTATTATGTTTTTCAAAGAAACAAAATTAATTAGAAATGTTAATATCATTTTTGGTAGCAAGATGAATGAAGGCTCCAGAAGAGCTACTATTTTGTTTCCTGAAGAAACAAATGATTCTCTACTAGATACAAAAGTAATAAAGAGATTTGGTGAGTTTCAAAGATATTCGTTGAAATGAATATCATATTGTGATAGCAAGTGAGGAAAATAATGAGTATCTCCATATCACAACTTATGCTTCAGGTAAGAAAGTTGCTTTAAAAATTTTTGTATGCACTTTCTTTCAGTCTATAGTACTAATATGAGTACAATTGAATCATAATATGCTATTGTAAACATATGTTTACTAGCCCAAATGATTTTATCTTTTGGCATGACCTTGGGACATCCTAAAGTAATAATGATGTAAGGAATTAATGAAAACTCATATGAGCATTTATTGAAGAACCAGAAGATTCTTCATTTTAATGAGTTTTCTTGTGTTGTGTGTTCTCAAAGTAAATTAATTATATGGCCTTCACCAGCAAATATTGGATTTAAATCTCTTAAATTCCTAAAGGAATTTAAGGTGATATGCGTGGATCAATTCATCCACCATATGGACCTTTCAAATATTTTATGATTTTAATAGATGCATCTATGAAATTGTCATATGTGTGCTCATTATAATTTCACAACTTGAAGCTTGCGATATTAATTGCACAAATTATTAAGAGCACAATTTCCTGATAATCCAATCAAAATAGTTTATCTTGATGATTCTGGTGAATTTATTTCTCAAGCTTCTATTTCTTGTAGGCCAATGTTATAAATGTTGAATATCTAATTATTTATGTTCACATATAGAAAAGTTGGCTAGCATAATTAACTTATAAAAGATCTTTAGTTAATTGCAAGACCACTTGCTCATGAGAACAAATCTCCCAATTTCTAGTTGGGTGCATATTATTTTACAACATTTATTTCTATAAGGCTAACAAATTGCCAATAATTCTCTCCCTTACATTACTTTGGCCTGCCAAAAGGTTCCCATTTAAGAACTTCAAAAGTGCAGGATATGTCCTCACTACCATATTTTTTCCATATGGGACTCCAAAGAAAATTGGAGATATATGTTGGATATGATTCTCCCTTTATGGTCAAATACATTGAAATATAAATGGGAGATGCTTTAAGGCTCAGTTTGTGAGAAATAATGTTTCCAACATCAGGGGAGAAAGTAGACAGCTGGAAAAGAAAATAAATTAGAATACATCAATATTCTATTTAGATCATCACACAAGACAATGTGAACTAGAAGTTCAAACGATTATACATTTGCAAAGAATAGCAAATGAATTGCCAGATGCATTTTTTTTATACAAAAGGATAACTAAATCCTATATATCAAGCTGAAAATGTCCCAATTTGAATTGATGTCCCTATTAGACAATTGGTGAATGTAAAAATCGCATGCCAGAAGCGTGGTAGATAGTCGATTCCAAAATAAAATCCTTGAAAAAGAAGAGGGGCAAAGAGGCCAAATGATGTTATGTAGACAAATGATACTCTTCTTATTGAAGAGAATAGAGACATAGAAATGACATTGTTGTAGTCCAAAATTTTGATATATTTGAAATGCCAAAAGACGTTCAAGTACCTAAATATAATCATTAAAAATGATGAGATCTCAATAGACTATGTCTCTATAGGAAAAAGGATGGAATCAACAAGTAATAATTGTTGATAATATATTTGCATATATTATAGCGCTAAATATTATGCATAAAAATGAGGATCTTGAGCCAAGAATCATTGAAGATTGTCTATGTAGAAATGATTGGCCAAAATGGAAAGAGGCCATGCAGGCTGAATTAGACTCACTTGTAAAATGTGAAGTCTTTGGTCCTGTAGTCCAAACGCTTGAAAGTGTGAAACCCATAGGAAACAAATGGGTATTTGTGAGAAAAAAAGTGAGAAAAATGAAATTGTATGCTATAAGGCTCTATTTGTAGTAAAAGGTTTCTCACAAAGACTTAGTATAGATTTGGCGAACGTATTCCCTAGTAATAGATGCAACAATGTTTTGATATTTGATTAGCTTATCTACACATAATAAGCTAAAAATGCATCTAATAGATGTTGTCACAACCAATCTATACAGTTTATTAGACAATGATATTTACATGAAAAGTTCCTGAAGGATTAAAGATGTCAACATCATATAATGAATGTCCCAAGCTATGTACTCAATCAAGTTGCAAAGATCTATATATGGTCTAAAGCAATCTGGACGGATGTGGTATAACCATCTCAATGAGTTTTTGATTAAGAAGAGGTTTACAAATGATGTCATTTGCCCCTATGTTTATATCTAGATTCATTATATAATAGTTGTGTATGTTGATGACTTGAATATCATTGGAACTCCTGAAGAAGTTCCCATATTTATAAAATATCTTACAGAAGAGTTTGAGAAGAAAGATCTTGGAAAAAAAAAATTCTATCTCGGCCTATAGGTAAGCATTTAACAAACAAAATGTTTATTTGTCAATCAATTTACATAGAGATAACTCTTATGAAGTTTTATATGAATAAATTACATATATTTTCTTCAGGTGTATTAGTATGTAGGATATTTATCAAATCTGCATAAAGGAATATCAAACAAGTCTCTTTCACTTATGGAGACATGATCATATTTTGGAGATACACAAGATAGATTATAGCCACTATTTCTTCAAATCACAGAAATTAGTACAATACACAAAGCTCATGAATCTTTCTAGCTAAAGGCACTGGATTAACATGTTTAAACTATCATATAGATTCTTAGAAAAAAGTTGCATAACTTTACATGAGGACAACATAGCTTAGATAGTTCAACTAAAGAGAGAATTGATGTCCAATTTGTTTAAGTGATAGAGTTACTACCTATTTCTTCTTTGTAGAAGTGGTACACAAAATTATAATACGCTGATTATTAGATTTTAAGTGACACTTTAAAGAGAGGGAGAAATACTATATTCTTTTTTCTTTGATCAAGGTTTTTATCCCACTGGATTTTTTCTTGATAAGATTTTTAATGAGCCAATTCTACATTCCCACTATGAGGATGTTGTACTCTTTTTCTTTCAATAAATTTTTTCCCATTGGGTTTTTTCTTAGTAAGGTTTTAATGAGGCATATCCCTGATGGACATCCAAGGAGGAGTGTTATGAAATATTATTCATTTATGGATGTCCATATCTTTAGCTTGATGAAGTTAAGATTTAATTATATTAGATAGAATCTGTTATGATTTGATGTGATATTATATCTCTCTTCCTTTGGCTATAAATAGCCCTTTGGATGCTTACCTTTCGAGATTATTAATAAAACTATGCTTTTTCTTCTCCATTATTCTCTTTATTCTTATTTTTTACAACAAGAAGAAGGGAAAGAGAGGGTGCACATGTTGCTCCCTCCATACATCGATGTATAATAAGTGTGTTCATAACTCGATCGGCCTAGCCTAAAGCTCATTGGGATTGGTTTGAGTCTTGAAATTTGACCCAATACATTATTCATCCGGTTCAGTCATACGTCCAATTGCTCAACCTTGCTTGAAGTCAAATAATTCTTTAAGATATATATATATATATATATATATATATATATTTATAATAATTTGTGAAAAATTATAAGATTTTAAAGTTCAATTAATATATTTTACATAAATTGATGTTATTTTTATATTGATATAGTTTATTTTGAAACCTATATTGTAAAATATCTCTTAAATTTTATTTCTTATAAAATTTTATAACTTTACTATTATAATGTTCAAATTCTCATATATTGTTCAAATGTTGAGTTGACCTGGTATGATCCAATACATAGTTAGGTCATTATTGGGTCGAGTTCGGGTTTTAAAAATTAACCCGATCTAAAAATTGGGTTAGGTTTGGGTTTTGTCTAACTTGGCCCTCGTTTAGTACATGCCAAACAATGCTTTCATGCTTCAGGTCATGTTGCTCCCTCCATACATCTAGTATAGGCCAACAGTGCTTTCATGCTTATAGGTCTCCTTTTCCTCTTTAAACCAATACATCAGGTAGTGTTCAGTAAATAAAAACAAACACATTAGCAAGATATGCAAAGACAAGTATGCGAGGGTAGATAGGAGACAAGCTTGCCTTGTCTTCCTCCAGTTAAGGTGTAGTAAAAAAAAAATTCTAAATGAAAAATAAAATCTAGTATATAAATAGGATAAAAAAGAGATGGGGATCAATCACCATTTCACCTACACAAAACCATTCTTCTAGATTCAGATTTTACGCATCCTTCATCCTAAAACCCAAGCCAAAAATAAATGGAGTCCTTCGTCAAACCTACATAGACCGATAGCCAAACCTCCTCCATGGAAACACCATGAATCCCATAACCAAAACCCACAAACACATAAGCATTTCCTTCATGTCAATTTAAACTAGAAAATCAACAAGAACCTCCATCATGCACTACCACTCATAGAAATTGCCTAAAAAGAAAAAAGTCATAATAGAAGAAAGGAAGCTAACAATCCTTCTATTTCAGCAACACCTTCTTCCTCACGTCGTCCTTCACCGCACCTTGCCAACAACATCATCCATGCCATCGCACCCTCATTTCAACCACCATTGAGCCGGCAGCATCTCCGTCAGGACCACTCAACCCCATCAGCAACTTCATTCCCTGCCTTCCGCTAGATTCTTGCAACTTTGTGATGTTTCCAATTGCTAACCCCATCTATGTTTTGTGCTTCAGATGTGTGTGCCTCTCCCTTATTTTGTCCTTGCATTTGCTCTTTGGTTCTGAAGCTTCTATTTTGAATTTTTGTCATGTTTGAATATGAAGTATACATATCAATGTTTGAGTTTTTCTTTGAGAGTGTTATTTGTATGAGTTATGTTACTTGTACTCATGATGCATAGAATACCGTGTTGATTCATATCTCATCCATAATTATTGGGGTGTAGACCGTACTTGAATAGGGTCCACACCACATCTAATAGTGGATGAAATGTGAGTTGGCAGGATACAATACATCATGAGTACAAATAACATTTTTCTATTTGTACTCATTATTTGTGGGACACCATGTCGACACACTTTTATCTACCATTGGATGAGATGTGGGTCCTAAACTAAGTGGGATCCACACCATCCAATGGTGGATAGAACTATATTATTAAATATCCTACAAATGATGAATACAACTGACATTTCTCTTTTTCTTTTTCTTTCTTTTTTTAGGTCTGGAGTTTTTCTTTCTTTCATGTGCGTTGAAATTACTCTTGGGCCGCTTTCTTTTGTTTTTTATTTTTCGATTAATAGACCTTTTGGATCGTTGGGCTTGTCCTATTGTTTGGTTTTGTTTGTTCTTTTTAACTTAAAAAAAAAGAGCAACTTGTGATTTGTGTGGTTTGTTGAAAAGGCCAGCATTGTGTCTTTTCTCTTTATTTTGTTTATTTAACAAAGTTTGGGTTTGAAATGCATTCTTGGGTGTTTGGTTCTTTTCATTTTTCACATGAAAAAAAGTTAAATTAATCAATAGTCTTCAAGTCAACTATAGCTTGTTAATTTTGTGTCTTAGAATATTTGAGCTGGACAATTTGATATTCTGAGATTTTCTTTATAAAATTAATTAACCCATAATTATTTTATAAAGAACTATGTGGCTTAAAGTTTCTTATTGTACTAGAGGATACATAAGAGCAAGCATTTCCTATCAAGTCAAACTTTAAATTTTCACAATTTTGTCTCTAATTTTTATTATCTTATTTCCTCAATTTGTAAATATTTTAATTTGATATTATATTTTTTTATTTATTTGTAAATATTATATTTGTTTACCTTTTTTTGGTAAATTTGTTATGCTTTTAAGTTATTCTAATTGTACAATTAACTTTTGGACAACCGTTTTAGGATGGATGTATCAAGGGTATTGTGGGGCTTAACCCTCATCGTTTCTTGTTCATAAACAGATTCCTGATCTACTTTATTTTAGCAGACTTGGTTTAAAATATTTTTTACAAAAATATTTTTCCATTGGTTTTCTTTAATAAACTTTGGTGGCAACTCCATAAAATATTTCCAAAATATTTCTTCATTCGTTGCTATCACGGTCACGACATGTAGTTATTTTAATTTTATTTTACTATAATTTTTAATTCATGTTAAAAATTATAAGTTAGGAATTTTTTTGTGTTATGGTAGAAGTTTGATTATGGTTAATTTTTATATTTAATATTAATTACCATAATTATTAAATATAAATTTAAAATATCATAACAGTAATATATATTAAAAATATAAAATAAATTTTAAATTTAACTCAATTAGAAATATCACAAATAAAAAAATAAATAAGAAGTGACAATAAATAATTAATATTCTAATATACACTTTTTAATTTAATTTTAAAAATAAAATAAAAACACAAACTATTTAAAAGGCCTTCAAGACATTGAATAATGCAAATACATGCCATTAATGTGGAGTGGCATTAGACAAATGGGAGCCACTCCCCAAAAGCTATGTTAATATTTGAATAAATATTTTTAAATTATAACGTATATTTTGTAGTATGATTTACTTAGAGAGATAAAACTGTGCCATAATTTTTTTTTAAGTTTAAATATTTCATTCTCATATGTCAGTCGAATAAATGAAAAAGAAAATTTTCTATGTATTTATAGAGCATATTGATTATTATCTTTCGGTAATAATAGTCAACATTAAAGCCAAGGGATTTTTATTTGATAAATAAATTAATGTTATTCCGTTTCTACTGATACTGTTTTTATTTATTAGTGATGATTGATATTAATATTGTTTTTATTATTTATTTTTTTGTTGAATTATTTATGTTATGTTACTACAGCTAATAGAAATTCTTTCTTTTATTTTTGGTGAAATAAAATGAGTGGTGACTATGTTATATTGTCTTTGTCAGGATTTTTTTTTCTAATATCGATATTTCGGATGATTCCTGCGATTTACTCTTTTTTTTTTTTGGTACAAAAGCTAAGAGAAATTTCATGCGATCTAGTATTATATTTTGAAAGCTAGATACTTGTAATCTGCTATTGCTGCCATTTAGATCTACCGTGGGTAAATTACATGTCATTTTCAAAATTGCATACTTATTGTCTTCCTAATCATAAGCTTGTGATTTTCTTTTGAAATTGTTCTTAGTATCAAAATAAATTATCATGATAGGTCAATCTCATGACACAATACTAATGAGTCTACTAAGTGTTACATACAACTTAAAATTAAGCCCGAACATTGCACGGGTTAATTTTATTTATTTATTTATTTTTTGTGTGATCATTGAATTTGAATTAAATTTTTAAATAAAACCGCTGCAATCATTAAAAATTATATGTGATAAGAATATGTTAAATTTTTCTTTTATTTGTTATACACAATAAAATGGATTGATAATAATTACATAGAGGGAGTTTACTAAACACTGTATTGTAGACTACATTTTTAGTATAGTCGTTATATTTGTTATCTTTCTTAATTACAAGCATTTTTAGCCCATTTGGTGAAGTTATTCTTGACAATTCAACATATAAATGTCCATGACAATGCAGGTTTTGGCAAATATAAACCCACATGTTTAAATAATTGGCCTTAACTTTTATTAATAGGGAATTGTTTCCTTTTTAAGATGAAAAACCACTTTAAGTCCTTTGCTATCAAAATTATTCGAAGGTAAGTACTTTTGTACCAATACTGCTTCGTGTAATAATTTTTAAAAATAATAATGATTTTTATACATAACCTCATTGATTTTTGGAATTAAATTAGTTTAAATCTTGAACTTTGTATCTTATTAATTATATTTATCAAAGATAGTTTATATCTTAATTAGTTTAAATTAGTTTATCTTAATTTTATTCTAGGGGTGTATGGTAGTGTATTAAGCCTAATAGTATAAATTTATACCATATATTATGAACTTATCCATTGTTTGGTGTGCCCATAGTATTGTATAAACTTATCCAATATATCTTCTCTATGCATCATTTTAATGTATAACTTAATCAAGTCTATAAGATGAGATTAGACCTGATAAAGTTTTGAGTTACCCATTCTCTACACTGCCCTACCCTCACACTCATGCCACTCACGTGTTGCCTTTTCACTTGCCCATCAACCTATCATTTCTGTAGTGAAGAGGGCCTTGTGTAGTGAGCTATTTTTTAATTTTGCTGTCGTTTAGGGTTTTTGAGAAAAAGGTTGGGGAGTGAGGTTGCTCTCGTGTGGGGCGTGTGTTGGGTGTGGTCTTTTATTCACTGTGGAACAACTGGTGAATAGTACACACATACTTTTCTTCACTTTTCTAACGATGATGCAGTGACGTGGCATTCTTTTACGGTTGCATCATGACGAGGTGGTGAGTAACTCTTCCTCCTCCTGAGGAAGAGTAGATTTACCTCACAAAGTATATGAGCCTTTTATGTTTCTTGGGTGAATGAGAAGGAGGAGAGAGAAAAAAATAAATCAAAGGTTGGAGTTGTCTCACGGAGGAAAAACAACAATTCCTCGCGGAGTAAAATAGAATTTTTTGACGAGGGAGTGTGTCCCACAAAATTGAATTAGCTTTTCTTCGTCTATTGGCTACTAATCCTCTTGGAGCCAACATGTTGAGGAATCCATTACTCGTGATCAGGATGGTGTTCTACATCTTTTTGAGCTTTAGAAAGAACATAAAGAACCTATTCCTCATGTGCAAGAGCTTTCTGAGCATCAACCTCACCAACAACCTCAACAACTTCAACCTCAATCTAACACCCAAAATTTATTTCAAAAATTTTACTAGACTTTGTTAATCAACATTTTATGATTCTAATAGGGTTAGTCAAAATAAGAATGGCTTGATGAACAAAAAAATATGAATAGTACCATGCAAGCCTTGCGCCTCTCAAACCACCGAAACCCTAGAATTGGAACTCGAAGATGCCTAAAGTCTAAAAATATAGGATTAAGATTAGAAAATGTTAGAAATGAGAATTTTAGAGCCGAAATTTAATTTTAATATTTATTTTACGAGTATTGGTATTTTCCCGTTTAGTTAAATTATGGTGTGTAGTTTTTAACGTATGAAACTTAGTGTAACTTGCCACCTATTGTGATAAATGCATGGCCTAAAAAGAGACACACCATCACCTTTTCATGGGCCAATGAGAACGTTACAAAATGCACATAATTATCTTGGAGAAAAACATTTTTATAATTGATTCAAAGATAATATACACATTAATGACTTATGAAGACAAAACTACCAAATTCGTCTCTCTAAAATTTCGCGTCAACCAAATTGGTCCTTGTAAAAAACAATTCTCAAATTGGTCCCTAAAAAATTAAATATTCAAACAAATTAGTCCCTATAAAAAAATAACTCAAATTAGTCCATACAAAAGTGAATTGTCAAACAAGTTAGTCTTACTTGCCTAACATATTAGAGGGACTAATTTGTCCAACTATTCAATTTTGTAGGATCAATTTGTCCAATTTGAAGTTTTTACAGGGACCAATTTGAGAGTTTTTTTTTTAATAGAGACTAATTTGGTTGACGCAAAATTTTTGAATGACGAATTTGGTAGTTTTATCTTCATGAGTCATTAATGTGTACCTTATCTTTAAATAAATAAATATCAAAACTCACCATTTTCCTTGCCTTAAGAATTCGGCCAACACTCCTACAGCCATCTCCATTTCCTTTTTCTTCACCAACACACCATAACATGGCTTCAAACCTCATATTACAATACCAAACATCCAAGGCTTAAGCACAAACACTAACCTACCCCTTGTAACTCTCAAATCAATCCTTTTTAAGGAAACCTCATATCATCATACCATCAGTCATATTATTGTTCTTGCTATTTTAAAGGAGGGTTTGATGGGTTTAGATAAAAAAAAAAATTGGGTGTAAAGCTCTTGAAGAAAAGCAAGAACAAGAGCAAGAACACATAAGTTACAAGTAGAGTTTTATTTATCCTCTTTTCTTACAAAATTTACTTTGAAATTTTCTAATTGATTGAGCTTGCAATTTTTCATTTTATTGGCTGATGATACATATATATTGATGTGTTTAATTTGGGGGAGCATTTGGAAGATGTTAGAAAATTATTTTTCTCAAAACATGTTATGAACTATGTTGCTGGAAACCCCAATTTTAAGCAAACAGCTCAAATTACATGATTTTTCTCACTGATTTAGAAATCTTATCTTGAGCTGAAAATTTTATGTGATGAAGATAACATATGGAAATATTTCCAGAAATTTTCTTGAGTGATTCTAAACACTTTTACTATTTTAAAAAATTGAAGAACCGAGCTAGTTAGGGTTTTTGCCTGCACAGTTCAATTCTATAGTACTAAATTTGTCTAATTTTATTACAATAACAAATTATCAAATTATGAGCTAAAAGTTTTACAGGGTATTGAGGACATCTTAAAGTCCAACCCTGAATTTTTTTTATGATTTTATCTTTCATTTGATAGGGTAGAAAATTGAGGCTTCTGGCTATTGGCTGAGACTATGTAGTTTCTAACCTCTAAATTTGCAGAATTTTGTTAATACAACTAGAGACCTTATTATACTTTGAAATTTTTATAGGGTCTCCTTGATACATTGAGTTATCTCTGAAAAATAATTTTGCCTTGTTTTAATGATTTTTGGTAATTTAACCATAATTTCCTTACAATTGAAATTATGGCAACATTCTAAATTGGCTGAAGAAATGACAAAATGTCTATGTCTTGATCTCATTTATGCTATGTGAACCTAATGATGATATTATGCATGTGTAAATGTGAGTGCTCATGATAAATGCTCCTATATGAAAAGAAGATTGAGATCATGAGTGATATGTGTGCTTGATGTATTAAGAAACTCAAAAATTGATGCTAATGCACATATGATTGTGATGCTTATGTGAGCTTGATGATGATGTATGTGCTAAGTAAAGATGAGATCTCCTTCAATTTGTCAAGGGCACAGAAAAATAAAAAATATTTGAGATCCCCTTCGATGTACTAAGGGCACATAAAGGATCATAATGAATTACTATGATGTTGAGTAGTACAACATGTGTATATTAAGCTATTGAATAATAAAAGAGACCTACTTCAAAAGAATGGTTTTTGAACTTTAAAATGAACCTTTGATATATGTTGTATGATCACATTTTCTTAACAAACTGAAATGGCTTGGACGATAATGATGAATGGATTTTATAATATATTTTTAGGGAATGTCCTATTGAGAATTTCACAATTCTCACTCCTATGTTTTGTGTTCCCGTGTCATCTTCAGATTGATCAGAGCACAATGAAGTTGCTACATGGAAGAATCAGATTCGTAGTAGTTCAATATCTGAAGCATTTTATCAGTTTTACTTAGTTATATGTATATGTTTCTAAATAAACTTAAAAACCAATGTATAGTAAAGCTTATAGAAGAGCTTTTCATTATAATTGAATTCGTATTAAATAAATACTTTGTTTCCCTTTTTTATATGTCGACTTTGTTATTACACGAATAAAATAAATTTGCTATAGAAATTTAAGAACGATTCGCTAATTTATAAGTAACAATTTCGAAGTTTAATGTCATGACTTAAGGATGATCTTATACTTGGGATGGTGTTACACAATCCATACCATAGATACTTACTCTCATAGATACTCCTAGAGAACCATAGCTTCAACCATCCCTTCATACCTCTAAAATTCCAACCTCTAAACCTCAACAGTACATCACTTACCTTACTTCAACAATGCCCTCATTGTAGGTAAGAAATGTGCACAAGAAGGTTCTTTTCTTTCTGAAACTTCAAACAAACTTTCTCTAGTCTTTAGACTTATATATATATATATATATATATATATATATATATATATATATATATATATCTCAAAAGTAGTGTTAATTTGTTCTCTTTCTAATGTTAAAATAGTTAACCAAATATTAAACAAATCAAAGATAAATATGAATTGAAACAAGTATCAGAAAGACATTAAGAAGGAGAGATACACAGAGAATTATACTAATTCAGCTTATAAATGCCTACGTCCAGTTTTGAACCCTCAGGTCCACAATCCACTAGTATTCTTGTCATGACCCGCCTAGAGAACGTGAGGATATCCCCATGGAAGCCTCTGATAACGTTAATGTCTAATATATATAAATAAATTGAATATTTTTCAAATATCTCAAGTTTAACTAAATTTCATAATTCTGAAAATATTTCCAATCATAAATCCTGAACATAAAACTGCATGAAATTCATAATCTGGTCAAAGCCAAACATAATTAAATAAATGACTGAAATTCTAAAAATAGTGAAAATAATATAATGCATGTCCAGATCCTGTCTATACAATTATTGGAGCACTACTATACTGACATAACCAACAGTAAGCTATACTCCAAAGCGAATCTTACCAAAAGAAGTTGTAACACTCCTGAGGAGGATCCTATGGTGCAACAGAATTGGTAGCTGTCTTGAGGAGGAAAGAGAGGGGTGGTTCATCAAAACTCTAAGTGAGCCTCCACTCACAACCCACATGGGACAACAATAAATATACATAACATATACATACAACTGATTAAAAGCATTTTATATATAATTACATCTAATTGTATTGAAACTATAATGCCCTAATTTTTCCCTAAGTGTAAAAATGATCAAAATGCCCCTAAGGTTATTTCTCCTGGAAATCGAAGATGGCCAGCCTCGGGTATCCTTGAAGGGTTAGTCTATGTCTGAAGGGGATTATATATGTAATAAATGTGTTAGAGATGAAAATCTCATTTTTTTCCTAGTTTGTCCCTTACGTGAAATTACCAGTTTACCCCGAGGTAATTTAACGTGGGATTAAGTGACAGACAAACTTGGCCATCACTTGAAAGTTTGAATATGATAACAAAGAGTGTTTCATGATGTCAGGAAAGCTGGGTAGTCAGGGAAGTTCTTATATGAATTTACGTTTTACCTGTTGGTGCTAAACGGGTAGAATTAAATGATTATGGAAATATGGGTAATATTAGGCTCTAATTAAAGATAAATTAATTTTATCTATTAATTTGGAGTCTAAATAATTAATTGGGGGTGATTAGAGGCTTAAGATGGATTAAGGAAACTCAAATTCCCTTCTTAAACTAAAGACATTATGTTAAATCAAACCAAATAGTATTTCTCTCTCCAATTACTTAAATTAAGGAACATGTTGGAGTTTGAATTTTAAACTAATTGAGTTTAATTCAAACTAAACATGAAAGACCACTCTTAATTATGTCTTGCAAGCCTCAAACACATGATTACAAACCTAAACACCAAATTACCAATCCCTAACTTACTCCTTAATCAAATCACCTCTAATTACACATCCTAACACAAATGAAACACAAAATTTTCCCCCACAAGGCCAAGAAGGCTGTGGCCTCTTCCCTCCTCACACACCCTCATATTTAACTTTTTCAACCCCCAAACACTCTCATTTTACCACCCACATTTTTTGCCAAGAGTTGTGTCCAAAAAAGAGCTCTTGAAATCCTCTTAACACAAGTTCTCTCTTCTTCCTCCTCTACCTCCATCTTCAACCTTTCTCAACTCACAAACACCCCAAACATTTTATTCCAAGATCCAAGCTTTCTCTTTTCAACCAAAGAAAATAATTTGGTAAGGATTTGTTTTGAGTTTCTCCTCTTATTTCTTGTTTCTTCCTTTTTCGGATTGCTTGATGATGGAATAGTTATGTTGTTGTCCTTCCTCCTTTCCCTTTATTATTTTTGAATTTCCTTTCCCTTTACTTCATTCTATTTTTGGTTTTGTTGTTGTTGGATGATAGGAAAACCATGGCTTGATGATAAGAAATCTTGGTGTTGGTTGCAAAAACCATCATTTACTTGACCTCTAGAGCCCATGTTTGGTTTATTTTGTTGGCTTTGAAATGGTGAAAATGAAATGTTGTTGGTTCTTTTGAAAAGTTTTCTTTCTTTAATGTTTAATGCCATAGCTTGATGATGAGGGTTTCTTAAGTGTTGGTTATGGAACCATCATGTGTTGGACCTCTAAAGCTTGAAGCTTAATTTTCTTTTCTTTTTTTTTTTTTTGTTTCACAAGAGAATGAAAAATGATTCATTGTTGGTTGTCTTGAGCTTAATGGTGAGTTTAGACAAATGAGGTTTTTTTAACCATAGTGTCAAAAGACTCTAAAGCTCACTTCCATTTTGTTAAGATTGATTGGGGTTGAGATGTTGATTCTTTAAAGTCTTAAAATGAGCTATAGTAAGATAATAGAAATGGATTTGCATCATGTTTAAATTTCAAGTTTTTGCATCTCATGTTTATGTTTCAATGCCTTGCATATCATGTCTATTTTCAAGTCATCACCTTAAAAGGGCTAAATAAATGAACTTGCATTTCCATGTTTAAATTCTAGCCTTGCATTTCATGTTTATTTTTAAGCCATCACCTAAACTTTTAAGATTAAAAAGGAACTTGCATTCTCATATTTACTTTTCAAGTCTTGCATACCATATTTAAGTTTCAAGCCATCACTTAATAATGACAAAGATCTAAAATGAGGTTTGCATAACATGTTTACTATTTTGTCATCACTTAAATCCCTAGAGCTCAAAGACTTGCCTTGTATCTTAAAATGGAAATTTTGATCATGGTTATTAGATGTATTTTAGTCATGGTACAATGTTGGGTTTGATTGATGCAAATGTGAAAATGATTTCAAAGGAATGTTAAAAAGGTGTTTTAAAATGATCTTGAGAGGAAAAAGTAACTTAGAATATGGCAAAGTTTGATTTTCTCAAATTCTAAGGATTCTGGTAATTGATTACAAGCCTATGTAATCGATTACCAGGATGGTCTTTTGGAAGATTTTGGCCTTAGTAATCGATTGCCAGACTATGTAATCGAGTGCCAAGGATGTTCTTCATATCCAAAACCATTTTTGGCCTTTGTAATCGATTACCTCCTGTAATCGATTACTATGATGTTCTTCATGCCCAAAATAAAATTTTGGACTCTGGTAATCCATTACCAAGCCCATGTAATCAATTACCAGGATGCCTTTTTTCCTGAAACAAGTTTGATTCTGGTAATCAATTACCAGGACCTATAATCGATTACCAAGACCCTATATGTGAGTATAAAAGTGTTCTAAGTAAGGTGAAATGGATTGGTGAACTTATATGCTTATGTATTGATGATGATCCCCTAGTATGCTATTTATATATGAATATTGTTGAGCATTGCATATGCATTAGTTGAGTTTGGTCCTTGGCTTCTGGCATCCTGGGTAGGGGCATGTTTACTATTATTTGATGATGGATAATAATATGCCTATTAAACATGTGCAACGATGTGAATACATATGTGAATGAATGATATGAGAATATTGAGGCATGTTATGGTTGTGATTGATTGGTTGAGATGCATGATTTGTGTGAAAAATTATGATTTCATTGCTCCCTAAATTTTAACATGCCAATATTAAGGTGACATAAGACACAAGAAAATGATCTCTAGACTCTCAAATTAAAGGTTATGAGAGGTGATCTAAAAGGACCCTTTAGACTCCAGGAATTAATGGTTATGAAAGGTGTTCCTATGCCCCCTAACTCGCACTCTAGGAGTTCAGGAATTTTAGCTTATCAAAAGATAAGTATAGACTAGTGATGACTAGTTTAGGTATGAGCTCATAACATAGAATTCTCAAAAGGGAGAGTATTAGGGTGGCCCCCAAGGAAAAGAGAATAAAAGTTTAAGTCACCTAAAAGAATGAGTAATGTTGAAAGCTATTACATTCCATATGATTCTATGATATCTCGCTTATGGTATTGACATGCATCCATGAAAGAGTATGTTGCATTTATGTATTAAGATTCATGCTAAAATTAAAAGGGTCTCGGCTAATGGTATTTGAAACTAACAAATAAACCCTATGCACATGTCCACTAATTTCATAATAAAACCCAAGGTTCTTGAGGACGTAGATGATGTCACACATTAGGAGGCGAGAACCTACTAAGAATCTTGTATAAGTTTCTTATCCCATTTTCTTTCTTTCCATCCCGCCTTCAGAGGCCGATGGCACGTTCGTGATCTTCATTGACGCACTACCTAGGAGATGCACTACGATGCTACTCATCAGATGTACCATTTCATGTGTTGTTTTGCTATCCGCCTTTTTGTGTTCATGGGATGTCCCTTTGCACACCGGTTTCCAGCTTCAGATTCTCCATTGCTACTCCATTCTCCGACTATCTCGTCTTTGAGTGCACCCATCCGTGAGGAGTCCGTCGCACTCCCCTACCACTTTAGCTGTCGGGATATCCCGTCTACATGCCGTTGTCGCCACCTCGTCATCCAGACTCCTGTCGACCCTGAGGACTCACCTACTCAGGTCTACTATGAGGGCTCTCCCACCGTTCCGTGAGGATGGAGGTTGGTAGCGACGGGGAGTCCACCATCACGCAGCCCATGAGAGGAGCCGCACCTGCTCATGGAGGAGCCACCCGACCCCACTAAGGCACTCATGCTGCCCTGCCCTCCATCTTGCCGCACCTCAGCTGGCCAAGTGGATTAGGTACCTCCTCCCTCTCAGGAGAGACGGAGGAGCCGATTCAGATCTCTTGGAGCACCCATGTACGTGCAGTAGATAGGATAGCCTTCTTTTACTTTTTGATTATTAGAGGTTATCTACCCGGCACCCTAGTAGGAGTAGTGGGGAGAGATCTTTTGTGTAGCTTGTTTTTCATTCATGGATATTATGGATTACTGTACATTTTGAGCCTAACCTATGTTGGTGGGCATGATATGACTATTGTATGTATTTTCTGGGTATGCAAAGTAAAATGATGATTTCCTGATGTTATATATATATACACATACATACATATGGTGAATTCCTTACGTTCATGTGTTATGATGTGATGTTTTATGTATGTTCATATCTTGTCTTTACCTCTTTCCTTTTCACACATTTCTGATGTTGTTCCTTACGCATGCAGGGCTCACGTTTTGTTTTAAAATTCAAAAAAAAAAATTACCCATATTTTCAAAAGTTAAAGTAAGAACTGGAACAAAAGGGTAATAATTAATAATTAACTAGAATACATCCCAGGCGTATTGGGTTAAATATTAGGGTGTTATAGAAACAATAATTTAACTAAATCCATGACAATAATTAGTAGAGAAACAAGAGATATTCTGTACATAAATAATTGAGCTGATAGCTAAATCTGAGCCAAAGGCTAATCTAATGGGTACCTAACTAGGTCTCATGAATGAACACTACAATGGGTTCCTTCCTCTGGGTGAGCTAGTCCTCTAGTAGAATCATTAACTATCAATCCTACAATCATTAACTAACTGATCTGTTTCTTACTATTTATTGGTTAAAAACTAATAGTAACAAAATTCACTATTCTTACTATTCATATAAAATTGAGATTCATAAAATTTTCTAGCTGATAAAATAAATCTAAATCATACATACAACGAGTATGGTCCTATGAGTTTTCTAAAATAATAATTTGTCATGATAACTACAAAACAATAACTTTCTAAAATTTCTATAATCCATAAGACATATTTCTTCACATAAATCATTCTAAAATTTCATAAATAATTTATATAATATGAGAAAAATAATAATAATGACCAAAAGTATGGCCATGAGCTTAAACCCACTCACCGTTGACAACTGGAGTGTGTTTCCATTGACAACTTAATCTTAGGAGTTGGAATGGCACTAATAACTGCCAAATAATATAATGAAAACATAAACAATTTAACTTTATCACGAAAACTGAGTTTGGAATGATAGGGAGGAAAAATATTGAGAGAAAACTATGCCAGACGTACTCAAATTCACAGACTAGATAAAAAGAGGAAGGAACTAACTAAATTCCATGAAGATCGCTTACCGAAAGATATTAATTGGAGAAAATTGAGCGAAATCACATTTATCTCTCTAGGAAAAATTTCTTCGGTGGCTAGAGATCTTAGAAAAATATTCGGAGTATTATGATGGGCTAAATATATTTACTAGGAGAACACATAAAATGAGAACTTTCAACGTCCCGTGTGCATGTGTTTATAAAGGGCTTTCATTCATATATATATATATATATATATATATATATATATAAAAAAATGTTAACATGCATACCACATTACATAGACAATAATATTAAAATGTTACTGTGCACAACCTGTGCATCGCGTTACTAGTATTATATATATATAAAAGTGTAGTGTGATTATGTAGTTATTTAGTGCAACTCGTGGACCACATATATATAATAATAACATGATAGTGTAGTGTGATTATAATAGTGCAACCCGTACCTCACATATATATATAATAATAAGAATAATAATTTAGATACTAGTAAATTTTGTATTAATAATAATATAATACCAACATGCTACATATTTTCTCTTATAATATTATTAAAGTGTTCCGTGTGTGCATCTCGTATTTAATAAAATAATATTAAAATGTTTACCAATTAATAGTAGTAGTAATAATAATTTAAATACTAATAAATTCCATATTTGGGATATTACAATTCTTAACCTAGCATCTACAGGCTCTTACAGGATAGTCTTTACCTAGCCTCTCCAAGTTAAATAAAAAGTAATGGTTACAAAAGAGTATGATTTTGGTTTGTGTTTGAATCACTCACATTCAAATATTGTAAATATTACAAGGCAAATCTTGAGTGACTTTTGACATGTACAAACTCAAAGAGAGAATAGGATTCAAAGATCTTAAGATTGTAAGAAGATTTTTTGGAGAAACTTAAGTTTCTAGAGACTTAAAAGGTTAAGAACAGAGATTTTGCTTCAAACAAGTTTTCTTGTAAGATCAACAACATTCTCCCTTTGAAAATGTATCCTTTTTATAAACTTGGCCATGGGTTTGAAATGATTTATCCATTTTACACACGTTGACTATGAAAGTGACATTTGTTTCTTCAACGGCTTCTGGTACTAACATGTGGCAGTGACAATAGCTTCTGTGTTAGCATGCATCGGTAACAATTGATTTGTCCAAGAATATTTGAGAAACACATTTCTTATGGCATTCAAAACCTTCTTATGCAATGAATGAACATTCTGAACTTGTTGTGTTCTTGTTGAATGTAGTTTCTGAGCTGATTGCATCTTTTTGAAGCAATCTTTAGAGTTCTTCAACTTTCTTGAGCTTTGATCCTTTGTAACCATGATCCTTGAAGTTGTTTCTTGCACAAATGATCTCCTTTTTGAGGATAAGACTTGGTTTCTCAAGGTTTCTTATGTCCAAGTTATGTTTCCCATGTTGAGCAAAGACCTGAAACAACTTTCTTAAGGCAACAATAATATAGCTTTGTTTCTAAACGTATTTTATTTTGAAGCCTTGCTTCTTTCTTACAACAAGAACTCACCACTTAAAGTATGCAAATGCTTTAAGGATCAAATTTTTTATTCAGAAACTACCTTTCTAATCATGAAAATGAATACTTAGAATGAGTTATGTTATAGAAAGTTTTTGGTCATTCCAAAATGTATGAGATAGAGACTTTGGTGCTTGAGATAAAAACTTGTATCAACTTAAATTTTGTGTCATCAAAACAATATTTGACTCGGTTTGTAGTAGGATTTTGGAGTTAAAACTCATCTGCAACCCTAGCTGTATTTCAAGTTATCTTGTAGAATCAGCATGATATAATAGCCTGAATGGATAGCTTGGAAGCATCAAATAGGTAGTTGGGAAGACATTTGAGGATCTAAGATCAAGTTATTGTAATACCTCGAGTACACGTGTCTCTAGACAAGTCCAATATGGCTTACGGTTCCTCAGACCCACCCATGGTGTTAGGAAGGTCGGAAGATCAGAAACCATGTTACAGCTAAAATCTCAGAACAGGCTCATTGTAGCGAGGAATGCTTGCTATAGCAAGCTTTACTTACTTTAGTGAGGACCCAATGCCAGCGATTAGAAAACGATTCAATTTTGATAAGTGATCACCAACTCATTTTAAAACCTCAAATTAGGCTTCCCACTTCACAAACCAGGAAACACTTCCTTCTAAACATATTCCCACTCTCATTCTTTTAATCTATCACCAATCTTTCTATTTTCAAGGCTCAAAAGTAAGGGTTTTGTTAGTTTATGTCATTCCTTTCCTCTCTATTTCATATTCTAAGGGATAGGTTGTTGTTGTTTCCAATTGATGTCAAGAAGGGGTGCTCTCCATATGTTGTTAAAGTTTATTTAGAGCTAACTAGAGAGTATTAGAGATTAATCTAGAGTTTGGTGGTTGTTGTTGTAGGTAAGAAGGTGCACGAGAAGGGGGGTTGAATCGTGCTTTACTTTTTCTTTTCTATTTAGCTTCTGAAAAACTTTAACCAGGATCCTGTCAAGTTATGAGCTTAAAGTGTAGCGAAAATAGCATTAACAACGTAGAAAGTGAACTTTCTGAACTAAGAATGTAAAGTAAACATGTAAAGAAAAGCTTTCCAAAGGAGACACAATAAATAAACTAAAAGCAGAAATAAAGTAAGAGATGAAGAAGAGAGATATATCCTGCTTAAGAGTTTTATACTAGTTCGGCCAACCTTCCTACATTCTTCAATAATAGTTGAGTTTCACTAAACCTTTCTCAAACCAGATAAAGAACAAAGATAGTCTTTACAATAGTCTTCCCAAGCTTTCACCAATGACTAGTAGACAACCCCCTGTAACAGCCCAAGTAGTTATTCACCACCTCTTCAAGCTCGACAGAGTATCTTTGACTAGCCTCTCTAAGCTAAACTAGTAATCTTTGACCAGCTTCTCCAAATTAAACTGGAACCAGTAAATCACTTTTCCTCACATTGCAAATAGTCTTTTAACTAGTCTCTCCAACCTAACTCACATCGATCACTATTGGATCAAGGTTACAAAGGTTTGTGTTTGGGTTTATAACTCAAACTAACCTACACCCAAGTTTCCTTAAGATTTACAAAGAAAGATCTGAAAATACTTGAATGACTTCTTTGTAGCTATTCTTCCTTGGAAGAACATTTGAACAATGAAGGAACGTAGAAAAAAGATTTTTACAACCATAGGAAATGATTAAAAAGATGTAATGAGCTTTACAAAAAGATGAGGAGAAATTTTCATAGAGTTTTTACTTTTTGTGTGCGTCTCTATATTTCTTTGAAAGCACAGCATCTCTATTTATAGACGGTTTCTTTGTGACTGTTGCCCTTGATCAGATCTTCAAGTGACACATGTTGATCATCATCCATTTGTGTTTTGGAAAAGCGTCTAGAAGAGTAGCTCGACTATTTGTCAGAGCTTTTGCAGAAGCCATTGTAAGATTGAGGTTTTGATGTTACTTTAGAAATTACTCTTACTTTCTGAACATGGTTTTTGAACTCTTTTTTCTAGAAGCTAAGGTAATTGACCACGATGGAAAAAGAGATGACATGCCAGTTTTGTCACTGGGTTTTGACTTTTCAAATTCAAATTTTAATTTCAAAATTTCCCTCCTTTGTTGTATAGCGCACTGTCTCATTGAATGTGAGCTTTCTGAAATGCGGTATCACTTCCTTGATGATTGTTGGGTCTTCCTTCTTCAATCAAAGCTTGTTGATGAACAAAACATTATGAGTGTGATGATCAAAGATAGTAGAACACTTCAGCTTCAGTAAATGATTGATATCTTTATTCCTGGTACATTTTTTGAAGTCCTGTGCTACTTTCTAAAGTCCCAAAGCTTGGTTTCTTGTGTTGGTTATTTTTCTTCAATCGTTAGCTATTTTAAGCTCATATTTGAACATAATTATCACTTTCATTTAGTTCACATCTCTTAAAATGAGATAAGGTATGTTTGCACATGTAACATGAAATTATTCTCGCTTACATAAGCCTTGTTATGCTAACGATAGATCCTGTTTACTACACAAGAAACTCAAGTAGCCATTAGTCATTCTTCAAGAATATTTTCTTTAAATTGGCTTTGTTGTCACTCAAAATATATTTCATTAAAGCTTTCAAAAAGATTCTGGAGCTAACAATTTCCTCCTTTTTCATAATGACAAACCAATTTGAAAAAAATCTTTTGAAGAGATATTGAAAGAAATACTACTGAAAGTATAGCGTGATAATTTATATTCTTTCAACTTGTCACAGAAAAGATTTTCAGGAAGTTCTTTTTTAAGGCATGATAAAAACATTTTATAGCCTTAAGTGACTTAAATCATAGTTATTGCTATTTTTAATGAAGTTTTTAACCAACACAGAATACTTTCGAAAAATATCAGAACATTATGTCAAATGGAAGTATCGTTTAAGCTTTGTTTACACAAGCAACTTGATTTTTAGTCATGCAAAAAACTTTGAACTTGAATAACTAACAAGTAATACTTGTGATATTTTATCTTGTTTCATCCTTTTATTCAGTAATTCTTTATCCAAACTCATTTTTCAAAAGCGAATGCTCATGATTATATGTATATGAGATATGTACTAGAGCATTTTGAGTAATCAAAACAAAAGATAGATACTTATGCAATTTTTAAGCTCAAAGAACCCTTAAGAAGAAACAGTATGTCCTGTTCTAGGTTTCTGAAGCTCAATAAAGATTAATCCCTAATAAATCAGAGCAAAGCATAAAAGAGCTTTCTGTTATGAGCTATGAAACTTTTTCACATAAGTATCAGAACAAGAAAAGAAAGTAGAGCATATGTCATGCTTTTCAAATAAGTTTGCACATATATATATATATATATATATATATATATAGGCATCGATGAAACACATATCAAGCATCAGTACATCAAGTACCTATGCATTCACATATATAAGAGCATTAAGCGAGTGTGTTTCATAGCATAACATATATCAGATTATTGATGTAAAGAGATATCAGATCAAGCAAGAGGAAGATCACTCATTCATCAGCATAGATGCTTGATTAGCTAGGTAAGATATATAAATATCCAGGCAAGCAAACTAACAAAGATGATATATCAAACCATAAACGAGTTATTAGCAAGTTGGAACTTGAAAAACTGCTAACCATAAACAGTAATAAAAACAAAAATAAATGCAGATGCAAAATGAATTTCTAAAACCCTCAGCATATTCCCCTTGTTTTCAGCACAAGATTTTCTTCTATTTCTTCTCCCCATTTGTCATCAACAAAAAATAGGTGTGCTGAATCTAACAACACCATTATTAACCTCGACGCCTGACTTCACGAAGAATTTCTAACAGAAGTGCTTCATGTCTTCATGATAAAGCTTCCATTTGATCTAGCCAGTTGTTGATTTGGCATTGTTCTAGTAGCAGCACTTATACTTCCATGAAGCTTGGCTGTGCATTCGGTGCAAGTAGGCTTGAAGAGGATGGGTCTGAGCTAGAGCTGGTTGAAGAACAATTGGAGCGAAGAGAAGCATTGAATTAAGGTGAGCTTTACTTGGACTTGTCATCTGATGACTTATTCTTTGAAGATATCTCCTTCTCAGAAGTAGATTCCGAATTAGAAGACCCTGAGCTTGTCTTATTCTCAAAATCTAAGGCCATGCATGATCTACAAGGTGAGCCCCATATTGATAAAAATTTTAGGCCTTTTACTCTCATAGAGCTGTCTTCAATAAGTATGATTCTTCTTTTTCTTCCTTTTCCCTTATTCTCCATCGCTGTCTTTTCAAGAGCGCGTCTCTTATTCTCAAACTCTATCTCCTGACACCAGATGAGGCAACATTGGTTAGTCTTCTTATGGTTCTGAAGGAACCTAGAGAGTATCAGTTCCTTCCATATATTCGTACCATTCATTTTCCAATGGGTATTGCAAATACTCGAAGATCTTGGTCAACAAAATCCCATAAGGAATAGTAGCAGTTCTCCTTTTCTCTGGAGAGAAGGCATTCGGCATGTAATAAAAAATTAATCTTGGCAGATTTACCTTCCTTTTTGCCAACAGACAAAATAATAACATGCAGTCCATTCTAACCAATAGATGCATGCTCCCCAACGGAAGAATAGAAAACTGGATAAGGGTGAAGACTTAATATGCTTTATAGTTTAACATAGTAGTGGTTATCTCCTAAGGTTGATGTTGGAGAGTCGTGAGGCATTCAGATACCTCTTCTCCGTGACACCCAGTGTCATAAACGGTTTTCCTAGATGAGCATCTAATACCTTCGTTAAGAGCATGGACGATATTTGAGACATCGGCTATGCTTAGTTCCAAATCAACACCTCTGATATAGGAGGTCAGCACTAAGTTGGATACTAGTACTGGGAATAAATGCGGTGACCATCGGTGAAGACCTAATCCAGGGTTGAAAAATCCTTCCTATCCCTAAAGAGATGACCTCCAAAAGGGTGAGAACTTGAACCATTAGTTCATGTCTTAGCTTTTTCCTAGGGGCTACAGGCCACTAAGAAAAGTTGTCAGCGTAGTGTTGCTAGTGATGAGGTTCATCAAACATGAGAAGTGTTCCCATGTTAGCGATGTGACCGGAGCAATGTTTTCCTTCAGCCATTGATAAGTTTTGAGAAAAAAATGTGAAACTTGAAAGGATTTTAGGTTCGGATGAGAGCAAGGTAGAGAGTAGTTCTAGTTTAGGAAACGTGGGTTTGAAAGAGGAAGGTAGCGGTTACAAAGAAGAGAGGAAAAGAGAAGATGAAAACGGTTGAGGTAGTGTGTTTGAGGTTGATGACGAAGGTAAAGAGGTGATGTGGGAGAAGTGAAGGGTTATTTAAGTGATATAACGTAACTAACTGAAGTTGAAATGAAGTAGAAGAGAAAATTCAAAAGAGTGGGAATTATCCACTTTTTCATCCTTCTTCAGAAAAAGTGGTTTTGACTCTTGAGAGCACTTTTTGAAGGGCTTTTTTCTAAGCTTCACTATTCACTTTCTGTCCATTGGATATTCATCACACACTCATCATAAACTTATCTTCATATATTGAACCCTATGATCCCATATATACTTCATTTTTTGAACCTCATTTCTTCTTTTTAGCCATTTATCTTCTTTCTGAGCTTCCAAACTTGAATTTTGATCTTCAATTCAATACATGGTCTTGCAACTGATTTCTGCTTTTGGACTTCAGCCTTGGAGATATGGAGAAGAGAGAGAGAGTATCCAAAGATAGTTTGTTCATGAATGCTTATACAAATTTAAACATAATTAAGTTCAAAAGCTTTTTCAAGACACAAAAATGATCTTCAACTAATGGCTTTGTGAATATATCTAACACTTGATCTTCAGTATCCACAAACATTAACTCAACATCTTCTTTATGAACATGATCACTGATAAAATGATGTTTAACATCAATGTGCTTAGATATAGAGTGTTGGATAGGATTTTTAGCAAGATTAATAGCACTAGTATTATCACAGTAGATATGGATTTTGGAATACCTCAAGCAATAATCTTCTAGTTGATTTCCTATCCACAACATTTGGGTGCAATTTCAGCGCTACATATTCAGCCTCATAGAGAGAGCAATTGTATTCTACTTTTTGCATGACTATGTGATCAGGCTTTTTCCAAAGAAACAACAGCAACCATTGGTGCTTTTTCTTTCAACTCTATCTCCAGCGAAGTTAGCATCATAATAACCTAAACTTTCACAAGAGGTACCTTTCTCATACTATCCGAGATTAGTAGTACCTAATAAATATCAAAGGATTCTTTTAATAGTATTTAAGTATGATTGCTTTGGGTTTGATTGAAATCTAGCGTAAATTTCCACACTTAATTGAATGTCTAGTCTACTAGTTGTAAGGTACAGTAGTGAACCAATCATTCCACAATAATTACTCTGAAATGTTTTCACCATTCTCATCAGCATCAATGATTTGAGATGAATGCATGGGGGTGCTTATTGGTTTAGCTTGATCTATATTAAATTTCTTCAAAAGCTCTTTTGTATATTTTTCTTGATGGATCAAAATTCATTCCTTTTGCTGTTTTATTTGCAAACCAAGGAAGAATTTTAGTTCACCCACTATACTCATCTCAAATTCACTCTACATTAATTTTGAAAACTTTCCAGAGAGAATGATCAGACGCCAAATGTGATGTCATCAACATATATTTGAACAATCAAAAAGTTATTATCTTGTTCAAGAGTAAATAGAGTAGTATCAACTTTACCTCTCTTGAACCCATTCTTCAGCAAGAAGGTACTTAGTCTATCATACTAAGCTTGAGGAGCTTGTTTCAAACCATAGAGAGCCTTCGTTAGCTTGAAGACATGGTTGGAAGGTCTTCATTATCAAAACCAGGAGGTTGCTTCACATATACTTCCTCAGAGAGTAATCCATTTAGAAATGCAAACTTAACATCCATTTGGTATAGAGTGAATCCTTGAAGGTAGCAAAAGCAAGTAGCATTTTGATAGCTTCAAGCCTAGCTACTAGTGAAAAGTGTAACACCATTCACACCATAAGCTATGCTTAAGCCATAACCTTATAATGAGCAGTTGTTACTTGTTTTCTTTACTTGACCTTTGAGGAGTATATATATATTACATATGAGCCTACTTTTCTTGAACAACATAAAATGCTTTCTCTCTGATATGGTAAATTTAAACATAAATAATTTGTCAAAAATACATAATTGTATTATCCAACAACAGCAACAGCTTATAAAACTCTAACAAACCCTTACCCTGGTTCACGCAGGAACCCTCTAGTCTAGGTAGGGTACTACTCAACATTCACCAAAAGGAAAATAAAATAAACTGACTCAATCCTCTATCATCGGTCCTTTAGAAACTCTAGCCAATACAGTTGAGAATTTCCACAAAGTAATCATCAACATAGCAATCTATAAAAATATGATAACAAGGAATGAGAATCAAAGATTCCAATAGGAAAAATACTAGTCTACTACACAGTGATATTTGACATAACATTAAAATAATTAAAGTGTCTTCGATTTCTTTTGAAATATCAAGCTTGCTTATTCACTTTACTTATTAAATACGGTATTATGAGTACACTTATGCATAAGAATATAAGGGTCATAGGATTCGTAAGATAATTGCTTGGTATTTTGGTTATCCAGAATAATCATTTGGTTTGTTTCATTACTTCTTGGGTACAATCTTATTCTGAGCTTTAAGCTTGAGAATAGAGCTCATAGGATTCCTGATATACTTCTCATCTGATGTATTTCTAGCTGTGTAACACCTCGTGATACATTCTGATATAGTTCACTTGTTGAGTACCTCGTACTACAACCTGATATAGATCACACTCGAATCCATGAGCTTATAATCAAGTAATTGATATGCAGTTAGTATCATTATTTCCTGTGACTTAACTTGGTTAGATACTTTAAACTTAATGGTAGAACTCATAGGACTCTTATGATATACTTCTCTATGAATCGTCCTGTCAACGATGAAACCGTCACGTTACAACCTGATATAGTTCACTAGATGGAGTACGTCTATTACATCTCATCTGAATAGCCTCGCTATTCCTTCTAAGTACATCCTTTTTCTCAAACGATGTAACGCCGCGATTACAACCGATATAGTTCTAAGGGCGTAGCACGTCTACTGCTACCCGTGAATCCATGAGCTTACCATTAAGCAATTAACATTACATATGATGTATTTCTTCAGTTTTCTTTCTTCATTTGGAACTTTATCATGTAGTTGGGAATTTCTCAATAAAGTAAAATATCTTCTTAATAGTTCTATATCTCATACTTCTACTGTGATTTCTTGAAATCTCCTTAACTTGTATGAGATTTTCTCTCTAGGTCTCCTGAATTCCTGTGAGACTTTTCTCTTTAAAAACTCTTGGATTATTATGAGATATTCCCTTTAGATCTTCTGAATTCTTATGAGATTTTCTGAAATCTTCTGAAGCCTTATGAGATATACGTAAAAAATCTCTTAGATTCTTATAAGATTTATCGGTAAAATCTCCTGAACTTTTTATGAGATTTTTCTTAAAGAAAACGGTTCAACATTTACGAGATTTTCTTTAAAATCTATGAGGCTGTTATGAAATTTTTCCTGAAAGTCTATTAAGTCTGATGAGTGTTTCTATAAAATCTATTACTTTGTGAAGAGATTTTCTCAAAATCTGCTAATCTTTTATGAGATTTTCTTCAGAAGAAACTTATAGAACTCCTTACTTTATAATTCTTCCATCTTTCAGAAAATTAAACCAAGTGTATTACTTAGATTTCAGAGTTTTTCTTCTATGGATCAAAATCTCATCATTTTTCACGAAACTTTAGCATCATACTTCAAAATACCAATCTTGCAGATTTTTAGACAATATTTCTGGTTATATTCTTGAAAAATTTCCAGATTTCTCATTATCTTTAAGGAATAAAAAATCTCTTCATTTCCATAGTTAAATCTCTTACAACAATTGCTCAATTCATGAAACTTTCATTCCTAGCATCTTTTACATCATCAAGCTCAAACATATACATATTAAAATTAAATTTTAGATTTCACAACAAAATTTTCAAGCATGTATCAAGAGTTTATATTAGCAAAATAGCCAAACAATCACAAGGCAACAAACTAGAATCTTTCCTACCTTTTATCCAAGCTTTTTGCTAAACTTTCTCTAGCTTTTCTCTTCTCTAATCCAAGCCTCAAACCCCTTTTCCAGCACCCATATGAGCTGCTATTTGGACCAATTTGAAGGGGAAAAAGAAGGCTTTGGCTTGAGTTTGATGTAGATGAAGTATTCTTGAACTAGCTTAAGTGTTTTCCTAAGCATAACCTTCAAGAACTTGAAGGTTTCATGGTGTCAAGAAGAAAAACATGAAGAACATGGAGGAAGAAAGAAAGCAAGGTAAAGAACGTGAAGCCCTTACCAAACCAAAGAAATGCTATTTTTCCTTTTCTTTTTCTTTTATATAAAAACTTACTTGGGGACCAAGTCATAAGTATGCCTATTGTTGGATCGATTTGCCTTGTTTTTGTATTAGAAATGTCTATATTTATTTGATCGTCCTAAGTAAAAATTATTTGGGATTTGATAATATAAATTATTTTTATTAGACTAAGTGTTTTGGTGTACCAATTATTACCACTTCGGTGTACCAATTATTACTAATTTGGTACTTGATCGATACCTAAACAATTTTACTGGGTTAAAAATATTTATTTAATTTTATCATTATTTTTTCAATGTCCTTATACCAATTATATGTCTTACTCTATATCTCCGATTAAAATATTATTATATTAATTTTTAATACTATTAAATTAATTTTCATTTTTTTTACAAACTCCTCGTATTATTCTAATCATAATTATCTTCGGAATTTTCAAAATCCCTATAGATTATTCATAATTAATTATTTTATCACAATAATACTAAAAACAGGTCATTACAAAAAAGTTTTATCATAGTCAATTCCCTCTTGTTGATCACAACCTTGTGTAACCAATCTTGCTTTGTTTATGATAACTTTGCCAGCTTCATGGAGCTTATTCCTGAACACCCACTTAGTATCGATGATAGTCTTTCCTTTTGGTTTTCAACAAGTATCTAGACTTTGCTTTTCTCGAATTAGTCCAGTTCTTCTTGCATAGCATCCACCTAACTTTGATCACTCAAAGCTTCATCAATGCATTTAGGTTCAATTGTGGAGATGAAAGCAATTTTGACAAATTTCTAAGGGATGATCTAGTTCTCACACCCTTGGAGATGTCTCCAAGAACCCTGTTCTAAACTTCCTTTAGATCAGAAACTCCCTTGTAGTTTTTGTGGCTTTGAGGTTCTTCATCTTCTCATTCATCTTCAAATTGCTCTTTTTCGTGTTAAGAAATGCTACTTTTGATTGCTTTTGAATTTTGAGCAAGCTTTCTTGAGGTGCTTATGTTCTAGAGCTTACATTCTGAAGGTTTGTCTTTCATCTTCCTCCTTTCAGAAATTTTTTAGACTCATTCTTTCAAGACTCTCTTCTAGTTCTTCAAGATCATCAGCAAGGTCCTTCTTGAGCTCGTTGAACTTGATGTGAATAGTCTCTTCAACGCATAGCATTCTCTTATTGTACACTTTGTAAGTTCTAGAGACAGAAGAGTATCATAGGAAAATACTATTCATAGATTAGGATCAAACTTTGCAAGTTTGTCCCTAGTGTTAAGGATAAAACATTATGAGCCAAAGATATGAAAATATGACATGTTGGGTTTCCTACCCTTCCATAGCTCATAGGGAGTTTTCTTGAGGATTGGCCTTAGAAAGATTCTATTTTATATATAGTATGAGGTGTTTATAGCATTTGCCCAAAAACCTTTTGATAAACCACTTTCTAAAAGCATTGTTCTAGCCATTTCCTGCAAGCTTATGTTTTTACTTCCAGCAACCCCATTTGTTGGGGAGTTGTAAGTCAGAAAACTCATGGAGGATACCATGGTTTTCACAAAAACTCTTTGAAAATATTATTCTCAAATTCTCCTCCATGATTAGATTTGATAAGCTGATTTGGAAATCTTTTTCTATTCCAATACGTTTTGCAAAAACTTTGAATATTTCAACTACCTCACCCTTAGAAGCTAGAAAGATAATCCATGTGAATCTGGAGAAGTCATCCACAATGACAAGATAATATCTCTTTCCAGCAAAGCTTGCAGTCTTGGTTTGTCCAAAGAGATCTATATGTAAAAGTTCAAGTGGTCTAGTGGTTGAAACCACATGCATACTATGGAAATAAGCTTTGATTTGCTTACCTTTTCACAGAAATCACAAGTTGAGTCCTTCTCAAAACTGATCTTTAATAGGCCTTTAACAAGCTCTTTCTGAGAGAGCTCAAAATGTGCATCATATGAGAATGCCCAAGCTTCTTATGCCATAACCACTTATATCAAGAAGGATGCGAGATATTACATCTTGATCTCTCAGATCATCCAAGAATAATACATACGTGTTATCATGCCTCTTACCAGCAGAATGACTTGTTCAGAAGTGGGACAAATTTTTGCATGCATGCGCATTGAAAACAACATTAAATTCTTAGTTACAAACTGGCTAATTGTGAAAACCCAATATTTTTATAGTTTGTACATAATGCTCATTTTCACTTTTAGTCGATAATTTTACATTATTTAGTACAAAAAAAGAGTTGTCATTTCTACCTTGTGAAAAAAAATTTTACTCAACTTCTTTCATATTAATTGCATTTTATTTTTGTTTTTAATAAATAATTAAAAAAAACTTTGTACACTGATTTCAACTTTTGCCTAGAAAATAAAAATTAAAAAAAATGATGATGATGACACGTTGATTTTTGGTGTATTAGTGCACCATTTTCAATTTTGTCCTCTTCCTTAAAAAAAAAGAATTATTTTAACCACTGTAAAAAGAAAAAAGAAATACGTCAATGCACCATTTTCAATTTTGTCATTTTTTTAAAAAATAAAATAGGAGCGCTTGTTGTCTTTGACAATTTTTTTTTTTTGAAGAATAAGAAAAAAGAAGCAGATCGTCTAACACAAAAGTAGAAATTCAGAAACAATGGTGTGTGAAGTCAAGCAAATCTCCAAAAATCAGCATGAATCAAGGGATAAATTTTTCAACCGGTTCACAAGGTCACCTACCGTATCTGTGAAAATCAACTTACAATTGTGTATAAATTCACAGACAGAAACGAATTCTGGGGGGCTCGGATCACCATTTTTTCATCTTCTAAAAAATTTTTGTTTTGTTTTGAGATTTTGAGATAGTTGAAAGAAAATCACAGAAATAGGGAGGCGGATTACCATTTTCATATTCTAAGAAAAGAGAGAGAGTTGCTTACACATAGAAAAGAAAACTAACACAGGTAAATTATTCAGTGTTCGTTTATCTTGTATTCTCAAAGCAAATTATCTCAAAATCCCCTATAACCTATACCAATCACCCATTACAGCCCATTCAACTCAGGAATACCCAATCTCACCTCATGCCACATCACAAACAACCCGCAAATTACAGCCAAAATCAGAAACCAATCAACAAGCAAACACAGCAAAAAGAGTCCATACAATCCATCATCATCAACAGTCCATCTTAACCAAAATCTAAATCCCAAAATTAGATCAGAATATTTTAAAAAAAGAAATAAAAAAATAGGGAGGCATCGCTACCACCGGAGTGGCCGCGGTGCCATCCCGTCTTCCTCTTCATCGCTCCCTCTCTCTGCCTAGCAGGCCAACCGTGCCGCCGTGTGCTCCGCCATCTCCGCCTTTCCTGCCTCGGTCAACACCTCTATTGCCGTGGCAGATCTACGCCGGCAAGCCGCTACTGCTACCGTCGGCTTCCCTTCCCTCCTCCTCTTCCACCGCGATCCTTCCACTCCAGATCTGAAGCTCTGCCGCTGCATCTTCCTCCTGCGTGAGCTCCGCATTTCCCAGCCATAGCCGCTCCACAACTACCACTGCGAGTAACTCCTGACTCGCACCAGCAAACCCAGTCGCCGCACGAACCACCATCGCATGAACCGCCACTCGCCAGCAACTCGACCTCTCCCCTGCTCCCTTTCCTTTGCCGGTGCACACGTCGCGAGCGCCATGATCCCACTCCCCATCGCCACGCACTCATCGGGGTGGAACAGCCCACTGCCGCGTGGGATCGGAGCCCTTTTCTTCCCTTAACTGCTACCCCCACCCATACCCATTTTCCCTTCTATGTTTGGAAATTCCTCATTTCCAAAATTAGGGATTTGAGTTTGCTGGCTTTCCTTTTGCCATTTGGTTTACGAGTGCTTCAATTATCTATTCTGTTGTTCACTGAAATGCTTTGTTTTTATATCTGTTTGATGTATTCTGGTTATGGTTTTTGTATAGCCATGTTACTTAGGCTATTTCAACCCAAAAACGAAAGCTAATTGGTGAGGGCGTTTGGGCTGTTTCAGCCCAAAAAAAAGGGGAGCTAAGTGATGAAATGTTGGGCTGTTTCAGCCCGAAAAAAAAAGGGGGCAGTGAATAATGAGAGTGTATGGGCTATTTCAGTGTAAAAAAAATTGATGAAATGTTTGGGGTATGTTGGTTATTTTCATTTGTTTGGGTTTCTAGGACCTATTGTGTTGGGCTATTCAGTCTAAAAATAACTGATTAAATCGTTTGGGGCTGTAAAAAATTTAAATTTTCTTTTCTTTTCTCTTTTCCTTTATTAGTTTGGGTCAATTTGCTTTATGTCTTGAAAAATTATTTTGGTCTTTTTAAAAAAAAAGAGTACAATTGATTAATAATCCTCTTTTAATAATAGAGTTAGTTTAGCCCGCTTATTAATTCTATATTTTTAAGAAAATGCTTTAAAGTTTGATCCTAAAATTCCTTTTCAAAAATAAAATCAATCAACCCATAGTTGTTTTCTACTAAACCACGTAACTTTAAGTTCTCCATTGCAGGGAGATGTAAGAGCAGCAATTTTGTCAAGCTAAAATTAAAATTTTTTTAATTCTTGTCTTACTTGTAAATAATTTTTCTAATGATTTTTTTTCATAAGATATTTTTATCTTATTATACTTAATTTAAATTATTCATTTATTTGGGAAATATTTTATTTTAAATAAAAATATTGATTTAGTCGCGACTTTGTTAAATATTTTTAGGCATTTGAGATGAAACTTGATGTTTCAAAATTTTCCAAAAAAAGATATTTGTTTTCTTTGGTATTTTTTTAAAAAAATAAAATAAATTTTTATTTTTTACTTTTTTATTTTTTTATTTTTATTTTTATTTTATTTTATTTTTGGTCTTATCTAAATACTTATCATTTATAGGAGACGTTTTATTTAAATTATTCATTTATTTGGGAATATTTCATCTCGAATAAAAATGTTGACTTAGGTGAAACTGTTGACTCAAGTATTTTGGACACATAAGTTGTGACAGTCTGATGTTCTAAATTTTCTTTTAAGAAATATTTTATAATTTTCTTGTAAATAAAAAGTGGTAAAATAAATATTTTGAAAGGTTATTAATCATTCGCACAAATCAATTAAAGGTACCATCAGGACTGTATTAGGGATGGTGTGGAATAAGTTCCTCCTTTCCTATGCATAACTCCCCAACTCATCTGTTTTTTGAATACTGTTTCATAAAATAAACGAGTTTTTCCACGTTTTCCATGCAAATAAACTTGGTGAACTCCAACATTTTTCACTCTTCATTGATCCCTTGATCCCATTGCAACACCAATACTTAATAAGTTATGAGCTAGACCATCAACAAGCAAGATAGAAATTAGTAAAATCATCTTTACCAATATTTCCTATACCTGTGACTATAGCCTTACTTTCATCAACAAACCTTACTGATCCGAGTTTTTGGGTCACAAGTTTCTAACCACCTTTTGGATCTAGACATGTGCCTTGCAGCACTTCTATGTACCACTTGTTGTCAATTCCACATGTGTTCTCGCTGAATCCAGAACAGTTTTGTTTTAGGTACGCAGATTTTCTTTGGGTCTTCTTGAGTTAGTCTTTTGAGAATGAGGTCTTAACCTTTTTAATAGACTTCTTTTTCATAAAACATTTGTTAGATAGATGTCTCTTCTTAAAACAAAAAGTACAATAAGCTTGGTTTTTAACTTTCTTGAGGAGAGTTGGTTTTGCTTTCTCATCAAATTCTTCTTCATATCCCAACCGGTCTTTTTGAAATATGACCTCCAAGCATTAAATCAAGATATTTTGATCCTTTCAACATTTTCAAGGTCAGATTTAAGAAACTTTGAAGTTTTCTCTCGCTCAGAAATGACTTTGAGTGTTTTCATTTTTATTGGCAACTTCAAATTATAAGGCATTGAATTTTATATTTAGAATCTTGTTCTCCTTCAATTCTTCTTTTTCAAGCCTTAGATTTCTAGCTTCTACCTTGTCATTTTAAGTTCTAAAATAGTCTTTTTATGTTCCTTTTTCAGGTTGAGATAGTAAGAAGAAAGAGTTTGAGAATCTTCAAGCAACTCTTCATACAAAGATAAAAGTTCATCATAGGAAATATTAGAATTGTTTACCTCAAGTTCACTTTCTGATGAGTAGCCTACCATGAAGCATAGGTTGGCAACATCTATCTCCTCTTGATCTTCTAATCCTTCCTTTTCTTCCTCAGATTTGCTCCAGGTAGCCAACATGCCTTTCTTCCTGGGCACAAACTTCTTTTGTAGGCCTTTCATTTTAGGACATTCTGGTTTGAAGTGCCCTTCTATCTCCAGTTGTAGCAAGTGATACTTTCAGTCTTCACCTTATCTTTTCTGTCCTTCCTAAGGTTGATGTCCCTTATTCTCTTCATCTTGCCTCTCCAAGCCTTGGACATCTTCCTCACCAATATGGAAAGCTCGTTTCCATCTTCTTCTACTATCTTCTCATCCGTTTCTTCCTCTTTATCGGAGGTCCGGAACTTTCATTACTTTAGTTTTATTTGCCTTTTGATGAGACAACTTTAAGGCCATGAACTTGCTTTTCTTTGTGGATTCACCATGCATTTTGGAGAGCACTCCTTGAATTTTAAGAGACCTAATGAGTACATCCAAGCTAAGAGTTTGAAGGTTTTTTTACCTGAGAAATGGCTGTAACCAAGCAGCCATTTGGCAGGAGGCTCCTAAGATTTTTCCAACCATTTCAGAGTCAAAGTATTTTTTGCCTAATCCCTTTAGTTGGTTTATAATATGCATAAACCTTATGGTCATTTCATCAATATTTCTTGATCTGTCATTTTGAACATCTCGTATTGATGAACCAACAAGCTGATCTTACTTTCTTTCACTTGATCAGTTCCTTCATAAGGCATGTGGGCCTGTCCTATATTTCCTTTGCCGTGTCACACACAATAATTTTGTCATATTCAGCTTTGCTCAGTGTACACGTGAGTAAATACTTAGCTTTTGAGTTCAGTTGAAATTTGACCTTGTGTTGCTCTGTCCATCTACTCCGAGGAACTTCTCTTGATGTTAAGGGAGTATCATTTGTTCCTTGATCTTCCTCACTTGGAACATAGTCTCCTTCTTGTATGATCTCTCACAAATCAAGACTTGTGTATTTTATGAATAACTCCATTCTATCTCTCCAGGAGGCATAATCTCCACCATCAAAGAATAGTGGTTCTGTTATGGAGTGTTCTTTAGCTATGTGAATATTCTGTGCCATTTGTCCCTAGGATCTTTGTCCTCTAAGTTGTTAGGGTGCTCAACCCCTTAGAGGCCAAGCTCTGATGCCACTTGTAGGTAAGAAGGTGCACAAGAAGGGGTTAAATCGTGCTTTACTTTTTCTTTTCTATTTAGCTTATGAAAAACTTTAACCAGGATACTATCAAGTTATGAGCTTGAAGTGCAAGTGGAAACACCATTAACAATGTTAGAAAGTGATTCTGAACTAAGAATGTAAAGTAAAGGTGTAAAGAAAAACTTTTCAAAGGATACACAATAAATAAACTAAAAGCATAAATAAAGTAAGAGATGAAGAAGAAGAGAGATACTCTCAAGAGTTTTATATAAGTTCGGCCAACCTCCTACATCAATTCTCAACAACAGCGAGTTTCACTAAACCTTTCTCAAGAACAAGGATAGTCTTTACAATAGCCTTCCCAAGCTCTCACCAGGTGACCAGGAGACAACCCCTATTGTAACATCCCTCCGCTTTATGGATTGATGACTTGTCCCACAAACCAACACGGGTCTTTTCAGCATACTTTATCCTCACTCATACATTTCCTGGAAAACTTCCAGGAGGTCACCTATCCCAAAATTGCTCTAAGTCAAGCACACTTAATCATGGAATTCTTTAGTGATGGGCTACCAAAAAGAAGATGCATCTTGTTAGCATAGGTAGTACCAATCAATTCATATAAGTCATCGCAATGTATAGTCCCATACCTATACAGCCTCAGGATCCTCTCATTCTGGTATGTAATTGGTTTATTCATATACCCTCCGCTTAGAGGCCTTGCCAGAAGCCGCTCCTTGTCTATGCCTTCTTGCACCGGGGTCACTCATGCCTTCGTCACCAAGCGTTACAATGTGTGGCATTAGATACTCTAGAAAGGCGCCTCGTTGGCTCCACCACAAGAGGCTTGAAGCATCACTCCATGGGATTGTGTTATGAGTGAATGATATGTTTTTAGTCAATTGGTATTTAGTTCATGTATTTAAATATCTATATTGCATATTTGTTATCTATGTTGCACTAGTAGGAAAAATGACTTTCTTATCATGATTATGTCTTGAAAGTTCCATTTATTAGTTCAAGTACCCTTAAAATTGCTACGTTTTAAGAATATGGAATTATATTTAATAATCACTATTGATATTGGATAAGCACCCTACATGATTTGATACAAGGTTATGTATTGTTATATTGGAACTAGATTATGGAACAAGTTTAATTGAGAACCAAACACAGTTTTGCTTTATTCTTTTCACCTAAAGGATATTGAAACCAATTGTATTCTTTATGTTTTACTGCTATGATTGATTTCTTGAAAGGGAAGTAGATGAATGAAACTTGAGTTATTTGATGTGAAAAGTTGATTTTTTTTAGGTATCATTGACAGAAATCATAGCTAACGGTGATGGCATTAGTCTTGGTGCACCTTGACATAAACCTCAACTCAGGGGGTTGCTAGCCTGATATGTCACACTAGAATATCAGTATTAGTAGGCATGAGGATGGGTGTTAGGGCTACCCAGATGCTTTGTAACTACTCTAGGGATGGGTGTGAAGGTCGCTAGAAGTGGTGTGAACACACTGGGGATGGGTGTGAAGGCTACCCAGTTGTGGATTGATTTTTGGAATTTGTTCTAACATAGAGATCTCCTCAAACTTCTTTTTAATGTATAAATTCCATAATACTATACTATCACTATAAGAGATTTGTATGTTGATTCTATACTCACTTAGTTTAGTTGATATCTTATATTGGGACTTATTTCAATTAACTTTAACCATGTTATTCCTCACGAGTTTCATAACTCACCATCTAGTTGTTCCTCTTTTTCAAATTTAGGTGTAAACCTAAGTCAGGTCCTCCCGCTTAGTAGGTTTTAAGCCAGCCATTTGGTGAGCCAACATTGGCATGTGACTTTTATTTTGTATTTCCCTTTTGAGATACTAATGTTGTGAATTATGAGATTAGGTGCTCCATTAGATCACGGCAGGGATGTATTGTTTATGGTTATGTTCATGATTATGTCTTTTGAATGAAGGATATATGTGTAAACTTATTAGTCGTGGACTTATATGTATGTACTTATTTATCTATATTCGTACCTATCTATTATCCTGCTTGAGTTATAAAGGTGTTGTTATGGGTTTCATAATTTGGGAAGTGTCCAAAAAAGGAGACTTTGTCCTTTTTCTGTAAATTTTAAGCTAAGGCTTGCAGGGAACGTGCCTTACGGGCCGATCATGGCCTAGGCTGGGTCATGACAATAACAATTTGTAAAGGTGAAAATGTCAACATACACTAAAAGCTAGTTTAATCGAAAAAATGAACGTGTGAAATAAATTAAGAGTCCAAGTAAATAAATTCAAATAAAAGGTTGAAAAATCTAATAAAGTTCAAGGAATGAAAATATTTTGAGTAATAGATTTTATTATTAAAATTATTTTATATAAGTGAATTAATAAAAATACCCTTAAATGACACTACAAGTACACATGCATGAAAAATTACACAACTCCAAACATGCATACTTGGAGGCCATGGTTTGCATCCTTCAATTTACCTCTCCATGTGCTTGAGGGTCAAGTTAAGCATGGGATAAGATTAATCATGTGGCTTAGTTCATAGATGGGGATCCAGGGGACAAGATTTGACAAAAATAGAGAAACCTTTGCAACTATTGGCTACATGATAGCTAGCCATACTATAACATCTAGGGCGTGCTATATCACCGTCCCTAGTGTAAGTGTAACACCCGGCATGCAAATATTGTCTCTTGGGGCCTGCCTAGGCCGCCCATTATGGATTTGTTCTCTCTCAACGGGAAAACGCGTCTACATGGGGAGGTATCCACACCTTATAAGCCATACTTCGTTCCCTCCCCAATTATGTAGGACTAGTTTCATACCTCCAAGTGGGCACCCGTGTCCTCATTGGGTGGCACATCGATCTTGGGACTAGCTCTAATACCATCTGGAACATTTGTCATATCCACGTGTTACGTAGCACCATCCCTAATGTGAGTGTAACACCCGACATGTAGATATTGCCCCTTAGGAAGGACAACGATACATAGCATGCCCAGATGTGAAGATGTTAGAGACGATACCAAGCTGGTCTTAGGGTCGGTGTGCCAGCCATTGAGGACGTGAGGCCCCACTGGAAAGGGTAGAACTAGTCCTATATCGGTTAGGAGGCGAACGAAGCATGACTATAAGGGTGTGGATGTCTTCCCCATGGAGACACGTCTTCCCTTGAAAGGGAAGAAGAGTAAATCCGTGAGGGCACCTGGTTAGGCCCCAAAGCGGACAATATCTGCATGTCATGTGTTACATTCACACTTGGACGTGATACGTAACACCCAAATATGATAGATGATACACACACCTAGGCTGATTAAGACATCAAAAATTCAACTTCTCATATTCCATTATGCATGCAATTTTCATTTAGCACTCCTCCCTATATCTCTTTTCATTAGTTTCTTCTCATATAAACTTGAGCATTTACTAGAAACCAAGCATTTACTTTCTATGTTCCTTTAACCTTCTTTCCTTCCAAAGGACATCTCAAAAACACCATCCAAACCTCTTTTTTCTCCATGTCAAATCCATTCACAAGCCCTTAATCTTGCAAGAACAATCAAGCCAAACAGTAAGCCATCAACAATAGTGTAAAAGAAGAATTTACTCTTCATTTCTTTTGCAAGTGCTGAAATTTTTGGGCTTAAAGGAGAGCTTTTGTGCACTTCCATTCATCTACTTTCACTCTTCAAGAAAGTATACTTCCATCTTTTTAAAGATGCAAAGGTTGGTCCCTTAGGCTTGTCTATGACTAAGGGGTTTAGCAAATGTGTTACAAGAGTTTTTCTCATATTTTTTGTCCCAAATCTATTTGCAAGGTTAAAACTCTTCTTTTTGTATTGTTGTGTGAGTTGATATACTATTAGACCTATTCATTTTATTCTCCAATTGAAAATATTTGCATGCATGTTAAAACAAGCACTCAAGCACAAAGCAGAAAATGAAAGCTTGCTGAAAAGAGAATTTTTCCCAAGCTACATGTAATACAAGATGAATATCTCATTCCACACTTACCCATTTAAGTTGAAACTAGTTTTGTTTGAAATCTTACTTATAACAAAATGTGCAGTCAAAACTTCATAGCATTTGGTTATGCAACCTAGGATATATGAGTTTTTGAAGTTGATGCATGTTTTCTAACCACGGACTGATCTTTGACTAGTATTTTATTAATATCTCGAGTTATAGGTGTTGAAAAGCTATGATGTTAGAGTTTTTGGAAAGATAAGTCAAAAGAAGATTTTTGGATAAGATAGGTGTTCTAATTCTCTCTGAACAATTCCATATCTACCTTTTAATCTTGGGTCTTGATCCTCTGTTCAATTTGTGTTCCAGATATGACCTTCTTTTAAAGATTTGCTCATAGCTCGAGTTGTATGTGTTCAAAAACTATGATTTTTGTTTCTCTGAAAGGAGAATATTTAGACTCATGTTTTAAAAAATTTTGTTCATGGATCTATTCTATGTAATTATATTAATTTATTGTTATAGTTTAGTTTTAAATTGACCTTCTTGGAAATTTTGTTTTATAAATCTAGTTATACTTAATCAAAAATTATGAAAAAATGTCTCTTCTAAAGCTAAAACATAGAGGAATCTAAAAGTATAAGTTTGGTTTCAAAATATTTTTTGCAAAATTTTTAACAAATGATTAAAGTCATTGTATTGGTTTCAAAACCTTATTTTGAAATGTCTAATTAGAAAGGGTAAAATAGTACTTTCACTTACCTATTTTTGATTAAATTTCTTTTGTTTGATAATATAAGGAAAGAGGAGCCTTTGTATGAAACTTGAGATAAAAATAATGAAAAATAAATTTTTGGAAAATTTTCTAAGTTCATGTGTCAAATCTGTCCCTTGAGAATCTTAGTAAAGAATAAGAAAAATTAAGGAACTAGACTTCTTTGTAATTAAACAATTGTTTTTCTAATAAAATAAAATAAATTAAAATAATAAAAATGTACAAGAATATCAACTTAGTTTTTATTCTTTTGAAATAATGAACTTTATAGATAACTAATAGTTTTTCTAAGATGATATAATTTAAGAGCTCTTAGAAATAAAAACAAAGTAGTGTAAAGTAGTGTAACTTACACATAAACAAGGAGATAAAAAAACTACTAATAATTCTAAGACAAAAAGAATTAATTCGAAAGAAATATATGTTAAGCCTAAGAAAATTAGAAGTCATATACCTAGATAATGTTATTTCATAATGTACCCTGCAAAGAGATTACATGAATTACTAGTCTATGTGTTTATAGAATATTATGAGTTATCACCTCATGTATGTGATGAATGATGACTAATAATTTATGTTCAAAATCTTTAAGTTGTGTCATGATATATTTATGTTTGCATATATGAAGTGAAGCACAAGTGCATGAGTCAAATAAGAAATAATGTATGCTAAAGAATAAAGGCTAAGCTCATTGCTTGCCCATAAACCCATTGGATAGTCACCAATGGGTTCACAATTTTGTGGTGATGGTCACGATATGAGCTCATTACCCCATGAAGGGTGGTTAAGACATTGGTGTTGGTGCACTCAATGAGGAAAAAATCGAGCCTCCATCGAGCGTGGGTTAGGACAATGTAGTTTTAAAAGTGAAGTGAGATATCGGGCCTTCATTGACTAGTGGGATAGGACGATATGAATAAAAGTAAAGATTCAAGTCATGCATGCATAAGACCTATATCATGAATGTTTAAGCTTACGTTGCATGAGTATAAGTTTTGTTTTCCCTACCTACAATTATGGAGGATAATTAAGCAAAGGTCATATATCTTAAAAGCAATTCACTTAAGCTAAGGATGCTTTTGAAAATTAAATAAATCAATTGGATGTATGATTAGCTTTTCATAATAAACCCGAAGTGGCTATGACGATAATGATGATATGTAAGTGCCAAGTTAGAGCCTCTCCTGGGAAATACTTGTATTTCTCATCTATATGTTCTGTGTCGTCTCCAAAGTCGAATAAATTTGCTTGATACAAAAGAGATTGTAGCTATGAAAGGAGGACGAACCAAGTTCAAGAGTCTATGATGCTTTATGTTTTGTTTCACATTAGTAATGATGTATAAACTAGTAAAAGTATGATATTATGATTTGGGTTGTAATGACATTAATATCAAACCTATTACTATGACATGAATCATATATCTCAAGTTCATGTAATCGATACCAGTTTATGTAATCGATTACTAGATCAGAAATGTGCAAATGAGTGTATTTTGAAGAGACATCTTTTGAGATTAATCCCCAGTCTACACAATTTTGTCTATAAATATCCATCATTTAACACATTTTATGACACAAAATAAATTACAAAGATCAATTAATACTTGTTTTTAATCATCAATCATTTCATCAATCTTGTGGCCAAAATGCCTTATCCTTTGAGAAACCTTCTAGTACTTCAAGTTGTAACATCTTCTCTACATAGAGAGTGATCTTTTGTATATGTAAGTGAGTTTTTGTGTGCAAGGGTGAGACATCCTTTGTTAGAACAAGAGTGAGGTATCTCTTTATTCTTGAGACTTAAAAACAAATGGTGAGGGATCCCAATGTTAGCTTCAAAACCCTTTAAAAAGTGTTACAGCTTAGAGTTTTGAGTCACAAAAAAATCAATTTTGATAAAATGTTTTGAAGAATGAACTAATCTTTTACTTGAGTTTTTTGAGTACACACAGGACCATTCTAGTTAGCATACAAGCTCCATCAACAAGTTTTTCACGATAGCATGGTTCAACATGTTTTAAATCTCATTCAAAGAGATTCAAATTTTAAATGAAGTGAAAAAATAATCCTAGAGATGGACTTGAGTATATTATACACACAAAGCAAGGATCTCCAAAGCTAGAAACAAAGTTCAAATTATTTTTAGAAAATGACTCTCATATTCAGAAATTGATACACAATGAATAAATAAATTCCTTTTGAGGCAAGTCATGATTATTGTTTTCAATCGTGATGATAAGATTACCAATAAGCTCTGATTGAATAAATGAATATCAACAAAAAGATCAAAACTCTAAAAGCACATCAGAAAGCACGTATAGAAAGTAAAAAGTGGTTTTTGAAGCTTCACTCAGAAATCTCATTTGATAACGGTCTCTGGAACTCAAAAGTAGCTCTGACACGGCCGAGCTAGTCTTCTAGATTGTATTTCCAAGACACAAAAAAAAGATCAACAAGTGTCACAATGAAAACATATCAAGGGGCAATAGTCTAAAATTGAAGATCAAGTATAAAAGGATGTTAAGTGCTTACAAGAAAAAGACTTTTGCAACTCTATCAAGAACACTCCTTCTTCTTCTGTAAAAACATTACTTCTTGTAATTAGTTTTTGCTTCTAAAAAAATCTTCTTTCTAAATTCTTATTAAATAATATTTTCTTCTTAGGAAGAATTGTTAAAGAAGTCATTCAAGTTTTCAGATGATACACTATTTCATTTGAGGAAAACTTGAGTGTTTATTTGCTGGAGTGAACCAACCTTAAACAAATCATTATGCCCTAACCCATCAATGATCACTATGAGGTTAGCTTGGAGAGGCTAGTATAAGACTACTTGTAAGTGACAGTATATTGGAATTACTAGTCACGAAGTTAACTTGGAGAGGCTAGTAAAAGATTAATTGGAAGTAACAAAGGAGTGGAACTACTAGTCACTAGATATAGCTTGAGAAGACTATTGAAAGACTATCTTACCTTCTTAGGGTTAAGAAAGGGTTGATTTAGTGAAACTCAACTGGTTGTTGAGAACTAGATGTAAGTAAGATTGACCGAACCCTATAAAATCTTTGTGTCTCTCTATCTCCTCTTATCTCCTTAATATTCTGTAGTTGTTTGTTCATATGCATATATCTGAAAACATTTCAAAATTGTTTCTAAGTTCTCACTTTGTTCAAAAAATAGCTTTCTGGACTAGACTAACATATATTTCCACTGCCTTCAAGTAAAGAACTTGATAGGATTTGTTTTAGTGTTTTAGATTCTAAAAAGAAGTTAAAGCATGATTCATCCCCCTTCTCATGCTATTTTCAACTTACACCAAGGTGTGAGAATGCACTTTGATGTAAAGGCTTGAAACTTGGAGTTTAGTAAAAACTCTCAAGTGTTGGCTTGGGACTAGATGTAGGTGACAAAAGATACTGAACCAAGTATAAATCGAGTTGAATCTCTCTTCCCTTAACCTCTTACTTTATTTGAAATTTAATTTATCATCTTTATCATTCATATTAATACAGTAAGTCTCATAATTCCTCCATCAAACTAGTTCTAATTGAGTAATTTACAGTATTTATATATTTTCTACAATCATTCCGCGGGTGCATATTTGAGTATATAAAATTGAATTATTTCTTAAATTTAAAATAGTTTTCAAATCACCTAACTCACCCCTCTTGGGTGATATTGCCATGGCTAACAAGGACGAAGGGTGTTTAAGGATAGGAGAACTTAGATTGGAAGCCAAGTTAGAGTATTAGGCTAGGGCCTGGGGCCTAGGTAAAGATATTTTAAGTTTTTGATAGAGATATTTTATCCGTGTACTAAAGTTTTGATGTTCGATTTTTAACATCATAAAAGTGACTTGTGGCTAAGTAACCACTACCAACCACATCTTGCTAAGTGGATGACATGGATTAAAACTTGGCAAACAAGTTTTAATCTCAGCCTTTCATTAATTTTAATTCCATTCGAGGGTCAATATCTCATCCATTTGGTAAAATTTCAATGTACGATTTTTAACATTGAAAAAGCTACTTGCTCAGCAAGTTTAAGTAAGCCACTTATCTTGGCCAAGTGGATGACCAAGATTCATTGTTGATCAACAAAAACAATCATAGTCATTCATTTCATTTCTTTTTCAAAAGAATGAAATCTAGAGAAAGAAAACTAGATAAATACTACAACCTAATCTAAGATAAGATTAAAAAACCATCACCACCCTTACATCTCCTTCATTTTCGACACACCCTTCCAAAACACCTTCTCCATTATTTTTTCTCAAAACCCTAACCCTAGCTTCAAACCCTCAAAACTCTATCTCTAAACCTCTAAAACTACAAGTTTCCTTCATGAACTTCATCTACTCATCACAATCTATAAAACTAACCAATTGAAATTTTAATTCATCACCATTCTCTATAACACTCTAAAAATTATTTAAAAATTAATTTGAGCTTTATTAGTCATAATTTCAAAAATATGACAATTTAGCAATGATGAGGATAACCCAACGATTCTAAAAAAGAAAAAATTTTGGTAGAGTTGAATGTAACCTTGCGGGCTCATGGGGCCCATCCAAACCGAAACCCCAGATCCTGGAAACAGGAAAATGCTCAGGACTGAGAAAAAGAGGGTTGAGGTTAGAAACAGTTAGGAATAAAGATTTTATACCTGGAATTAAATTTTGGACGATGTTTGATTACCCGTATAAGTATTTCACTAGTTCAGGAAAATTCTCATGTGCGACTTCTAATACCGAAAGATTGTTTAATCTTTACAATTGATAATGCTTATCTTTTAAAGCCAAGTGATGGCCAAGATTTAATCTTGACTAACAAGATTAAATCCAAGCCATCCATTCCATTGTTTCTTTTTAAAAAGCAAAAGAACACTTGACTACATAAATGCTACTTCATCTTAAGATATATTAAAAAATGCTATCAACCTTATCACTTTGAAGATCATTCTCGGGCAGCCAAGGAAGGTAACTCAAATTCCATGTTTGCTTCTTCAAAAACCATGAAAACTCTATCCAAATCCTTGCCTAAACTTGATAAAACCATAAACTCCCTTCACAAAACTGTTCCACTCCTTAATATCTACCAAACTAACCAATTAAAATTTTAATCCATCAACCTTTTCTACTTTGAGAGCACACCATCTGCTGTTTAGGGAATGGTTTAATGTTGATTTGGTGGCCTTGAAGTGAGCAAGATCACTCTTGGAACCTCCTTGAAGCCAAGATCCTTAAAGCCACCAAAGTACGGCTTTATACCTCTTTTGTTTTTAAATCCGTTTTTCTATTTTAACTACTAATTTAATTTTATGTTTAGGATTGTATTGGTTGATAATAATATATTTATATTGATGTGTTAATTTTTGTGGAGTGTTTGGATGATGTTAGAAGTCATTTTCGTGAGAAGATTTTGAACCTTGCTGCGGATTTTCAATTTTTACATAGGCAGCCACTAAACTCGAATTTTCTAGTACCGTTTTGGGTATTTTCATAGCTGAAAAAAATATATGTTGAAATTAACATCTTATGCTAGTTCCACAAATTTTCTTGGGACCATTTGGCTGAATAATGGCAATCAGAAAGTAGCTAAAATATCACTTATTAATGGGTTTTTATCATTTTAGGGAGATACTAATTTTTGCTGCAATGTATATAATTTGAGTACTAATATTGTAAGAAAATGATCCTTGGACCCATAAAGTAGAGGGATAATTTGTGTGTGAGCTTGTTCATATAATAAATTTGTTACACTTAGGTATTTTCCGAGAAACATACATAATCATTCTTGTGTGTCAACAAGGTGTTTTTAAAAATATTGAATTGTTAGAGCTATTAATGGGAGTTGTGTTTTTCGTTTAAAATCAATTCGGTATTTAAAGTGATTTATCTTAATGTGTTTGACAAGCTATGTTTTAGCAAATCATTTTCAGATTTAAGAGTGTCAACAAATGTCTCAAGTTAATGGTGTTTTCAATATATTATGGTCCCTTAAGTAATTTTATAAATATCATTAGAGTTACACAGCGAAACCTAGGGCCCGCCAAGCTCTGTGCTCCTCTTAGGATACAGGGAGTTTCCTGTCCCTCTTGTTGATCACAACCTTGTGTAACCAATCTTGCTTTGTTTATGATAACTTTGCCAGCTTCATCGAGCACACATCGTTAAATCCCGCCAACATTTAGATATTTTCTTTAACTATACTATGGACCGAATATCAAGTTTTGTCATATCTTCTAAGACACATGGGTTCTCATGATAGTTTGGTAACCATTTAGCTTTGGAGCCTCGTGGTGGTTCAAAGTATCTTTATGACACTAAATCATGGGTGCGTTTGATGTATTTCTTGTTTCAGTTGTATTTGCATCATCTCATGTACTCAAGAGTCCCGTAGGGTAGGCATATTATTATGTATGAAGTATTTCAATGTGATGTTGTTATATTTGATCTGGAGCCACTTCTATGTTTATATTTCCGCACTTTATGATTCCGATCCGATAAGTATATATCGATATTAGGATAAATGGTCGAAAGTGGGCATAAGGTATTCCCTCCGACGTTTCATTGAAACCTATTTCGCAGGAGGACGGGTTTCACCTAATAGGTCACCCCCGCCCAATTTATATACTAAAAATTAAAAGGAAGGTTTAACATGAATTTATGTTTTTTGTTCATCCCTCCACAAAAATTAAGCTATTGTCCTCTGGCCATCTCATCCCCTTCCTCTCCACCTACAACCACCACCACTAGTCATAGTTCTTCCTCCATTTGTGGTATAATGAGATGTAATCCATGCTGGTAAAATCCACCCTCCTTCCCCAACGTGAATGCCATTCGCAGTTAGTCATGTTCGAGTACCCACTCCTCCTCAGGATCCCAATGACAAGGCAACCCTTCTCAAATGTTAACACCATTAACGTTTTCCATCTAGAGACCACTAAGTGTTTGATCTGTGGAATGATTTCATGTTTTGTGTATTTCACGTACCAGGTCGGCTCATCCATATAGTTACATAGTAGTAGATTTATACATTGAATGTACCAAATTCAATGTTTGTCCGAAACCGTGCAATAAGGATTAAAAAATTTTTGCACTTGCATACGTAATAGATCCGCTCCAAGTGGTTATAAACGACATAGTTTGAATCCTTAGGAAAAGACTCAAATTAAGGCTTTATAAGAAGTTGATCTAAATTACACAAATTTCGGTACTCATCAAATATTATTAGTATTTACTAACTACTATATAAGCACGCCCATTATAAAGTATCAACTATTATTAACCCATATTATTAATGTGATACTCTATTCCACGTGGGACATTTTAAAATCTTATGAGGTCATTCCAAATAATGGGTATTAATAACATGTTTTTTTTAACATGTCTTTGATCTGTTATTCCTGATTTATGTAGAGACAGTAAAGTCAATCTAAGCATATTGGAAAACTTGAAAGCCAAAGAACATCACTCACGTGGATATAAATTTAATGTCTGGAAGCAATGTCCGTGCTACTAAACAACAAATATTGTGATGCAAGATTTAGATTTTATACTTCAATTTTCTTTTAGATATGTGCTTTATTACAAAAGTCACTTATTTCAATAGCTACTGTTCTTCAAATTTTCAGTTTTCTTTTATTTGCATATTTTACCATAATGCACTCTACTGAAAATAAGGATAGCTTACTAGACTGCAATACACTTCTTGAAGCTCTTCATTATTGAACATAACTTTGATGCATCAATCACAGGAATAAACAGATCAAAGAATGATGAAATCTAGTTATCGACAGTGGCCCTATCCTGAATACGTAATGCGCACATCTAGCAAATTATATTGTTTGCTACGACAACTTCATATTATTAGAGTTAATCATCTTTTAGGTTGATGATTAAGATATAGTCTCTAATTGGGTAATCATCTCTTAGCAAATTACTTGGCGGTGAAAATTTTCTTCTGGTTTAACCATATTGTGCATGGATTACGCTTCAAATCACTGGGTACTAGCCATGGAAAGCTTCGTAGAAAGAGTATAATGATGTGAACCTTGTCAAAGGATGCCATGTCCTTTCATTGTTCACGATGCAATTTAATACTTAATTTCACGCACCAGGTCGGCTCATCCATAAATGGTCGCACTTGTCACCCATTGCGCGAATCTCCGTCACTTTGATATTACTTCCAAGGTTTGCTTCACTACTTTTGGCTCGCTGACCGTGTTTCTACACGCTGTTTTGTAGCTTATGCTAATAATTGAGAATTAACAATAAGGGTATGTTTGGTTGGAAGTAAACAGTGTTGCTTTACACATGAAATTTAGTTGCTTTGCTAGAGGGTAAAAATTACATGAACAAAGTAATTTGTTTTCCACCTACCTAGTCAATATGCATAGTTGATTTTTCTATTTTTAGCACCTTTTTTTTGACAGATCTATGTGATTTCTTCTTTGATGTTATCATCTTAGGTCCCAGAAGGATTGAGCACTCATGTGGTGTCCTAAAAAGGCTCAGGCTAACTGGTACTGACTAAAAGCTGACCGTTGACTTATAAAATTATTCATGCAGTTCCGTATTTTACATTCTTTTTGGACAAAAACTATGAAGGTATAGAAAATTGGTAGATGCTTGGAAGAAAACGCCTCCCACGACGCCTGAAGAAGAAGCTGCACTTGTCATTTAGACCTTGGAAAGACATCGAAGGCAGATGTTAAGGTTTGCATTACTTACAATGTTGCACAAATATCAGTATTGGTAAAGTATTCAATATGATATATGTATGCGTATGGATAAATTAGGTATTTATCGTGACAAGTGGTCACCGCTAGGTATTACATTTAATACCTACTTAATTACCATATTACCATGTCTTAAATGACGAGAATGAACAAAAACTCAGTGAGTTTAATAAGAAATGTATTCTTGATGTAAATGTTTAGAGAATGCCCATCTCCGTTTTATATATCGAGTGTGTGTGTGTGTAGGTGATGCATGTCTGGTCCTGATCACCCGTGAAAATATGATAAGGCTGTATGATGTCTTTAAAAAAACTCCAATAAAGCAGCATTTACAACATATTAAGTCATTAACCAAACCAACCATGCCATTCCAAATAGTACCTTAATCTAAAAGTAATCTAAAAATACTAGTCTTGTAATTATCTAGCAAGATAATTGTTCAAGAGTTGATGGCATGTTCCCTAATTGTTCAAGAGCATTCTCTAATTTTCTGACTTGGTAAATTTAATTTAGCAATCTATAAAAAGGCCTCAAAAAATTTGCAACAAATTAATATCACTTGCCCAAATTAAAAGTGATATTTTTTATGAAACAACAAAGAATATAAAAGGTAATCAAAATCCTGTGGTAGAAATATTTATTGAAGGTTCATGACATAACCTTAAGGTCAGTGGGAATAAATAATTTTTAACCCATATGCCAAGAGTTTTAAATACTATGCACAGAGATTATGACTTTTATAACGAGCATGTCTCATAGTTAAGGAATTTTATTTATTTAAATGATAAGTTAAATCCATTGAGCAGTTGGCGGGATATACCTTTTAGCATATGCATTTTTAATTTTAAGAGAACTCCAATCTAGATATCCAAATAAACCGTGAGATATTATTACAAATAAAGGGAAACGTTGTTTCAAATAGCATGAAACAACAGAATTACGAGTAAAAGCTGAACTATTTTTCGTAATGAAGTGCTATGGGTCGCTAAAGTTGGATATATTAAGTTTAGACTTTTATAGGCCATTGAGTTGTTAGCATGATTTATTCAATAGCCATGCTGTTATAAGAGTTACATTTATTCAATTACGAAATCATTAACATCCAGAATTTTAAGTTAGATTAATCTAGTTTATTGAGAAATCATTTGAGGTTATATCAATATAAATATAATGTTCTATCACTAATAAAACCCTAAACTAGACGGTAATCCACATAGGGGTTTTGATTAAATTTATTATTTTACAGATTAGTTCATCAATTAACTTAGTTACTTTACAATATGCTCTGATTAGACCCTTGGATTAGCTTGAGATTTTTAGAGTTCAATCACATGAGTAATACTTTTCACTGTTATGGTTGGTTATCCTAAATTGTCTAATAATACTATAATAGTGAAATGTATATGTTAATATATTTAAACAAACTGGGGCTAAGACATTATTTTCCAATTTGTTTTAGATTTCCTTATTATAACTACAACAAAAATCCTTAACACTTAAATCCTTGAAGTAGGGAATACTTTTTTATTCTATGACGGTAGCTGATGTAACTGCAAATTAAGCAGAAAATAAAGTATTGGAAACCATTTTGTTAAACTTGATAAAGATCTAGAATAATGTCAAATTTTCATACCTTTAGATACTCATCCCAAACATTATTATGCAATAGTGGTTAAATGTATGCATTGTTTCATTAGATCTTCCTGGGATAAAGCTACAGGTATGTTATCAAAGGAAAACAATTTAACCTATAGGATGGCATCGAAGTCAACCATCTCTAGAGGTATCAAATCAGCTAAGTGTCAATCCTATACAAAAAATATGGAGTGGATCCTTTAAGAGCCCCTAGTAGTTAACGTAAGAAACAAATTAGAAAACAAACTAAAGCTGTAAGAGCTTACAATCCCAAAAGATATTATAAAAAGACAAAGCTATCAACCTCCACAATATGATATGCAATTTGAAATATACCGTCTTTATATGTGAGGTCTACAATTTTATAGATATACTGAGCCTAAGGTCATCTTTTTAAGAATAGCATTTTAATGTGAGCTTTATACTATAACACCAGGAGCCTCAACGAGAAAAACACCCTTCTTTCACAAACAGTTTAATGTCGTTAATGTTTATAACAAATCACTAAAAATATAACAGTGACCAATTACCAAGTTCGAGAAAATTGTGAGGCTAAAAATAGGACGTTAGCACTTAAACTTGGGAGAGGTGCATTAATACATGAAAGATTTAACATGTTTTAAAGTTCTTTTAACATTTTCATCGAACTTGCTATTGGTGAAATATAAACGTTCATTTCATGCTCTTAGTCGTAATCAAAAAATTGGTTTAAACTAAATTGTGAATACATATTTGGCTAGTTGTATACATTTTTAACCACAATCTATATTTTCAATCCATACATGATTTCTGAAACAAATACATAATCTTAAGATAGGATGCATGGTTCGATCCCCTTGTACATCTATTGGATTTGGTTCATCTGTTGATTAGACTATAGGTGGTGCGGACGTATCTCCGCCATTGGCTAGCCTAGGCGGGTCACTTGTCCTACCTTGCCATGGGTTTTAAATAACTATTAATGGAATTTGTAGAATGTTAAACAAGAGATTTAGAGTTCCACATTAACATTTATGTGGCAAAAAATACATGTCTAAATCTATAAGTAACATTTAAAATAAGAAATAGTTCTCAACCACTTACAAAAGTTAATATCACTTGCCCAAATTTCATCAAAATGTCTTGATGCCCAATGGGGAGTAAGCAATTTGTCATCATGTGGGTAATTATAACATTTGGGTAGTTGATAGTATTAAAAAGTATTTGAATATATTCAGTTTATAATGAAACAAAATTATAAATGGTTTAACTAATACGTAAAACCATATACATGACAAGCAATTAACTACATTGAAAAGTCTATATTTTGGATTACTCTAACTATTCCCAAGCATGAAGAAATTTAAAGTGGGGCAATCTAGGAAACCATGGCATGATATCTTGCATTAGGACTCTATCTTTCAAACTAGGTGACAGATACATTTTATAGAAACATACAAGCACCATTTGTAAGTGGTAACTCGATTGAGAGCGACGCGACCTCAAGATTGTCTAGAGATTTATAGAGTTTGATCATGAGTCAATGTTGCTCATGGCAGTTGTTGGTGCCATTCCAAGCTCCCAAGGTCAAGTTGATGGTGCCTATATACTTTCGGCTTCAAACGGTGAGTGAGTTGGCAGTGATAATAGGCTATGCCATAGAGTCCTATTGTCAAAACCCAACCCACTGTCCTACCCATTGATCAAACATTGTGCAAGGTTTTTAAGTTAAAACAACCCTTTACTAATGTTTAAACTAATTGGTTAAACGATCTTATTTTGACATTTCTGGGTGACAGCAACTGGATATAATTATATCGCCCAATTACCTCAACAAGGAGCCAAATCATTATATAAAAGTGCAATTCTCGGATTTCTAATATATAGTGATATTTCCATTAAAAATGATATCCAAATTAAAAATTTAAGATTCACAACCCACTTTCAAGGTCCTCATATTCTATGTTTTGCTAAGTGTTGTTCTTAGTTCAAAATGATGATTTCATGGATTTTCTCTAGTTTTTCCATTTGGTTTTCTTCTTCCTTTTCTTTAACCAATTTGGCCATATGGCCTAGGTGGGACTAAGATGATGGCTTGATGATGAGGACCTTGAAGTGGGTTGTGAATCCATAATAATATGTTTATGTTGATAAACCCAGGATATGTAGCTTTATCCTTCAACTTCATCAAGGACGTATAATTTAAAACCTACATGAAATACAGTGATCTTAAACCATATATTATCAAGAATAGTCCAATTCATCAGGCACAAGTAAAATAACCTATATTTGGTAAATTTTCAGCCTAGAATTTTACTCTATTAAAAGAGTAATATAAGTTTTTATGCTATAATTCGCAAAATAGCAGGTATAACTGCGATAATGTGATTTTTATTGATCAAGTGGTTGTCTAACCCTTAATCACACAAAATCATATTGTGGAAGCTTTGGGTTTGAATACTATAAATATTATAGAAATGAAGAGGTTTGGTATTAAAAAACAAGAGGTATTATAGATTTATTGTGCAAAGTGATTGTTTTATTTGTATGTTCATGTGAATTATGGATTGTTGACTTAACCACTAGACAATCCAGCTTTTATATCTCATGGACAACCTCTTTTTGATAACCAGACTTATTCAATCAAGAGGTATTATAGATTTTAATACCCTAAACCCTAAAGTATCCAAATACTCATTTAGTGAATATTAGATTGGCAATTTGCGCATTTGGTCCCATTATACTCTTAATATCACTTGCCCAAACTATTTTATTTTATCTTCCCATAACTATAAATTATTTTATCTTTCGTCATTACCTTCCTTTTACACTCAAACATGATATATTTTTGTTGATCATGTAATTTTAGGATTAATTTTTTTTGTAATTAGCAGTTATTGTAATTAGGAATTAAAGTGTATTTTTTCTTTTTTTTTAGCAGTTATTTTTTCTTTAATTAGTAAATATGATGTGATCTATCCCACTGCAAGGTATCTAGAACATATTGTGGCATATATGAGCAATTAAGTATTTTGGTTATATTGAGCCGAGGAGTCTTTTTACCATCAAACCATAAATTTTTTCACTCCATCGTCGGGATAGATCAATTTCCCAACACTATCGTTTAGCTTGTGTCAGCTTTGATTTCATTCTGGACCCATAGGGTTGGGAAATTTGTGTTTGAATTTAATTTGAGCAAATTATATTTTTATTACTCACTTTGACCCTGTTAATACCACTTTATGATACCCTAGCCCCGGTGTTTTATACTAAATTTTGATCTAAAACCCTAGTGCTCAACCCTCTTTTGAATTCAGTATGATTGAGAGTTATATTTTTCTATTTTGTTCACCGTTAAAACCATCCACTATGCCTTTCTCATTGTTAAGAGGATTGAATACTAGATTTATGCTTACTGATTGAAAATTTTTACATAATCATTTAACAACAATGATTTTTTCAATTGATCAAAGATGCACTGGGATACAACGAAACTAATATCTCTATAGAATAATTAGGGTTTATATATAAACATTAATTATCTTAACATCAACTTAAGGAATAAGTTTAACAACTTATATTATTATGAGTGATTGGTATAATTTTGGATCCATGTAACCACAAGAAATTATATCTAATTAAGAAAAATAACTATAACACTCCTTTAGTACTCCAAGTGAGGGAATGAATGATTCTAATCACAAAAGTATTCTGCTAGTTGAAGGACATAGTAGGTTTAAAACAATGATTTTAAATACTATATAGTTGAGGAACATCATGGAGCTTGAGAGTCAATATGTTCCCTATCAAAGAGGAGTGTTATAGTTATTTTTCTTAATTCTTCATGGTTTAATACTTTTTAGCATTCAAATTATATCTATATGATTCATGGGAATCTTGAGAGGGAGAAGAAGAAGAAGCGAAGGAAGTGAAGTGAAGGAGGAAGAAGAAGAAGAAGAGGATTGAGAAACAACGAGAAAGGCATAGTGGTTTTCAGTCCATTTTTAACATGGTCAAAGGATGCCATGTCCTTGTATAAATTGTATATGGGTCGATTCGGTCCTTCTTCCGTGTCCCGTGCCCTTCTCCGGCGATGCGCTCCTGGCCTTATCGGCCGGTCGTCCTCTGCCTGTCTACTGAAATTAGAGTGCTCAAAGCAAGCCTACGCTTGGATACATTAGCATGGAATAAATCATAGATTCTACCATCCATTGTGTTGGCCTTCGGGATTTGAGTAATGATTAACAGACGTTCTGGGCATTCGTATTTCATAGTAGAGGTGAAATTCTTGGATTTAAAAGACGAAAAACTGCGAAAGCATTTGCCAAGGATGTTTTCATTAATCAAGAACGAAAGTTGGGGGCTCGAAGACGATAAGATCGTCCTAGTCTCAACCATAAACGATGCCGACAGGGATTGAGCGGATGTTACTTTTAGGACTCCGCTGCACCTTATGAGAAATCAAAGTCTTTGGGTAGATTATACCTAATGATCTATGTTCAAGGTATTATAAGGAAAATTTATTTATACACGTAGTCATATTTCGAGATTCATTTCTTATTGACCATACTCATTTCCACATACATCATTTACCCATAATTTATGAATTGGATACATAACCAAAATACATACTTGACCTAAATACATACTTGGAAATTAGTTACCACTGATTCCTTAATAAGATTAAACATGACCTAATTTCTAAAAAATATTATACTAAAAAACTTATGATAGAGAACTACTTTTTACCACTTAATATCTTTAAGTTTTGTACAGAAAATGTTAGAAACTTCTTGTGATAAGTATGGCTGGATTTGTTTAAAGTGGTGTTCTAATTTAATAAAAAAGTAGATGATCTGAAAATATAAGTTTGAGACAACATATAATACATAGACTATGAGGGACGAACATGCCTTTATCACAAAAGTATTCTAGTTTGAAGGACATAGTAGGTTTAAAACAATAGTTATTTTTAATCACAAAAGGTTTGACTGATTGACTTTCAAGCTCATACTTAATTTCACCCCTTCTTCTCCTTCCAGTTTAGCTTTTTTCACTAATGTCCGGGTGTTTTATATATGATTTAATACACTGAGATTTTCAACACAAGTTATAATGATCCTTAACCAACTATAGATTTTTTACCCCGTATACAGTTAAAAATTGTAACCTTCCATCATATTCAAAAAGTAATAGGTTTAAATCCCAAGAAAAATATATCTTCGTTGTTGGCTCATTAGAGTTTTCATGAATTTAACCTATATAGAGGAATTCAAGTGGGCTTTTGACGTGTCGAGCCGGTCGCACACCATGAGCTAACAATATATATATATATATATATATATATATATATATATATATATATTTCCCCGATTAAAAAAAAAACCAAAGCCTTCGAGCAATTCCCGCTCTTTCTTGCTTGTTTCTTTTATACGTATAGCGTTAAAATCCTTCTTCCTCGCAGAAAACTAAATTGTTCCTTTTCTTCAATAACCCTTTTGTTTTTCATCGCCGTTCAACTCCAAAAGCCCACTCCTTGTTATCTTTTGATCACTCAGAAGAATCTCAATTGAATTTTCTGGAAAACCCAAAAGTGATGGATAGGGCTCATGGCTTGGTGAGCTTGGTCTTTTCTTGGTCTCTGAGGATATACTGATGATCTTCAGAGACAAGGTCTGATCACTCATTCACGCCTATCCCTTTTTTTTTTTTTTTAACTCGTTTCTAGTTCTAGCATACACTTAAAAGTTTTCACCGTTGGCAGTTTGAAGTTTTGTTGCTTGGAATTGGTCGAATTTATATGCCCATTGGGTAGCATATAAAGAAAGGGGCAACCCAGTGTAGAGGCTCTCACTTGGTGGGGTTGGGAGGATAGATATATCCAGCTTTGTCTTGCTTGCGGAGAGGCTATTTCCAGGGAGAGAACTAGTGTCCTCTCACAAGGCAGCAACCTTATTATTGTATAGATGCTCACCCTCTATTTGGGTAGCATATATTATGCAAACCATTTTTTTTTCATGTGTTTAGAAGACCTAAAGAAGCCACATTAATGAGAGAGAGAGGAGCCCAATAGTTAAGAGGTGTAAAGAGATGGAGGAAAGCTGTATGTGAAACTATTAGAAATATTTAGATTTCAATAGTTTGTGATGGGACACTCTTATAGATTTTAATGGTTTATGATAGAACTCTGGCATCGTTACTTTAAGTAGTGGGAATAGAATCCGTTGTTCACATAAGGTCCATGATAAAACTTATGTGTTTCTAAACCACGATTATATTTATCTTCCTCGTTGAGAATTCAGTTTATAACACGCCCATTTGGTTAATAACATGTTTTTAAGTTGGTTGTGACGAAATTTTTAGGGTATAACATATCAGTGTGGCCAAAGAATCCAATCTTATGAAATTTGCGCATTTAAGGGCATAAATACGGCTTGATATGGGGATTATTCTATATGTTAAGGAAGTCATATTGGTGTTATTAATCTTTAATAACACATGGGGATTATTCTATAGGAGGTGTGATGTGAGCATGAGACCGAGTATATTCTTAATGATGTGAATATGATTACATTTCAAGTATGAAACCTTATGTTTATAATTGATATGTTGATATGATGAATGTTGTGCCATGTATTTGAGAAAAACATGGTGCCAACACTGATCCAACTTTAAATGAAATAAAACAAATGCCGTTTATTTATCCACTTTGACATATTATGGGATTTTCAATAATTGAAAAAGTCATGGTTTTCTTAAATAATCTCTAAGTGGGATATGCCCGTTTGGAATACTTTTCACCATAGGGAGAAGCTAAACCTAGGTTTAAAGATTAAACCTGGCACAAAGTTAGGGTTCGCACCATATAGCAATGTTGAATTTTGCCATGCAATAAGATAAATTATAGAAAAAATGTTAAGGTGCATAATGGAATAGTACTCCCAAATATGATTTAGTAAAGGGATGGATATAGAACGAATCAATTTTTGTTGACACACAAGTACTATTAATTATGGAACTCAGCTCTTCATCACCCTCGGAGGATAAGTTTTGGCTGATAAAGATATATCTAATTAAATATAAGATATATCAAGAATGATTAGGAGTGACCGTTTTGGGAGAAGTACCGAATAGCCCACACACATATACGAAAAAGTTATGTTTTGGGCAAGTGATATTAACACGTTGGATGATGCATTTCACTGGTCAATTACCATCACTCATATTTATAATTGGAATTAGGGGTGGCATAAGATTTTTTGACAGAAGAAAGCTTTGACCATATATCTTGGATTAACTTGTATATTAATATATTTGGTCAAATTTATATTGTGAGGTTAGGTATAGTATGATAACTTTTTATTATTTTTTAACTATAATAAGGTAATTATAATCCTACTTATTTGTTAACATATGTCTACCAAATATGTTAGGATGTGTTATTGGAATCCACCATTAGGACAGGAATCAAATCACTCATATTGGGAAAAAATAGTTCTTTTATGCCGAATTAATATGTGCAAAACACTTATGCATAAGAAAAACTTATGTTACACTATCAAGTGATATCGTTTTTTAATTGTTGGGAAATTGAGTCAGGAAAGGCTGATTGTATATCTATACGATAAATCACTATGGAACCCATCGTTCTCCCTTTGTTGGACATTATGTTCACTTATATTTTTTTAGATGAATATCAATTCGGTATACCACATATTGTGGCTGATATAATAATACCGATATATTTTGATACTTCAAGATGTGTTAAAATTAATTTTTTTGGTGTTTTTACAAATTTGTTTGTCTAAAATGTGTCATTGATATATATTTTTAAGTTTTCTTAAGATAGTTATGATAAGAGCCGAATAAATTTAATAATATGCATAAGTGTATTTTCAAATCTAAAATGAAATAAGCATAATACTGGGACCTTGGCAAACTGGATTCAGTTTTAAACTATATCTTATTATTAGATAAACTCTCTATAGCTACACATGGACATGGTGCACATAATTTATTTCTTTAGTACCTTAGGTGACTTTAAAATCTTATCATCCTCATTATTTTCCTTGGGCCACCCTATACTCCACCCTTTTGGGAGTAATTTAGGTTATGAGCTCATACCTTACTAGTCGTACTAGCATATATTATCCTTTTTGATAAGTTAAAGTCCTACTCTAATGTTATTTAGATTTGGGACTTTATATAACTCATGGCTAAAGAATTGCTTATTACCAAACTCTTAGGAATAAGTATATGATGCTTGTTAAGTAAATCTATGGGTATTTTCATTTAGATTTGAAAATAGGATATATAACACTTAAAGATGAGTTATATAAAGTGTTAAGGATAGGCCAAAAAGAAACCCTATAACCCGGTATTAGCAATATTAATATTAGTAATTAATATAAGTAAATTAGCCTATTAAACTTAGTTGACTATTTTCATTATGTATAGCTAACGAATTTTCTCTCTCGGTAAAAGCAAGCATACCTTCTTTCTTTTTTCCGATGTAAACTATATCAAACATACTGATGTGTAACCGTGCCATCAAATTGGCCTTGTTCTTTTGCGAACGAACCAAATCACAAAAAAACCAAAAAAAAAAATGAAAGAGAACGTACACCTGGAAGAGTTGAAGTTGAAACGAAATTGGAAAAGTAACACATATACCAGGTACATGCCAAAGACCAAATATGCTCACTGTCCATTAAGACAACCCTAAGTGATTCCAATAAGTATGAATGCCTTCAATAAGATGACAAATTACTAAAGTCAACTAAGATGATGATGAGAAATATGATGTTATTCTATGCATAGCATTTATGATATGATGATGAGGAATATGATGTGGTCTTATGCATAACTATGTTATTATATGTGAAAGGAAAAGTTCATTATAAACATGACATGCTAAGTTTATGATGTATTATAAGACGCATGATAAAAGGAACGAACCTCGATGAAGTATATTTTCGAACTTAATAAATCAATCTTAGTATGCTCACTATTTCATAATGAAATTTTAGGTTTCCTGGGGACGATGATGATGACACAATGCATCATGAGGAACTATTTTGCTATAAGGTTCATTAAAAGTCATTGGACTAGTAATGCTTAGAAAGAGGAATAATATTTCTTCTTATTATTTAGTTAAAACTCATGAGTTTACATATGTTTACATGGGCAATCAAATTTGTATGAGATACATCTGAGTATGGGAATTAAAGCATAGTTATTAAAAGATAATTCAAAAATACCTTAAAAACGCCCAATAGTTAAACCCTAAACCATATCCTAAAATGATATATTTTGTACATCAATAAAAACTAATAATCTATAGACTATGAAAATTATGTGGTTTTTTGAATATGTTATCAAATGTATGTATTAAACTAATTGCACACTAGGATGTGCAATTACTAGATATTAATCGTAATCACCTATAATATTAACTTTACTATTTTTTAAGAGGTTATTCTTTATAAACTAACACGTTTTTATTTTCTCATACCTAAGTACAATAATTCAGTTAGCCAACATGTCTCATTTTGGTATCATTAATCGAGTTATCATCAGGTCAAATTCATATTTCAAAAATGATAAGATTTACTTGAATTTGGGTTTGATTTCCGTTTTAGTCAATTAATTTGGACATAGTTATAACCAATCATATATTGGTTTGTATATCATATTTCCATTTCCAAAACCGAACCCAAACGAACCTCAATCCCCTATAATTATTTTTTGTATTCCTATTATACTATTTGCTGACTTAAACTTACTACTAACACAAGTCATAATCTCTGTCGTGTTACCACTTCCCATTGTTATGAGTTGTTGATATCCCATGAGTTGATATTAGACTTGTTTTTATATTGGAATTGTTTGAGTTTTAATGTTGTATTGTGGTATTATAAGTAGGATTGACCTGTTTTAACCCATATTATCCAGATTTTTAACTTTATAGTTTTCAATTAAAGCCTAAATTTAATTTTATACACCGAAAATTATTAATGTGCCCAGCTCATTAAACCCATGGAATCAGATATCTAACTATCAATTAACATTGGGATAATAAGTTAAATAATGACCATTAATCGACTAAAACCGAAATCAAATCGGGGCATTAACGTTAGTCATAATAAATTTTACAATCATATTAGCCTTTAGTTGAAAATATTTTAACACTTGGATTATATTTTGAGAAACCAATATAATGTGTTTGAGATTGAAAGAGCTGATTCTCTAAGTGGGATATGCCCGTTGGAAGATTGATCTATATAAGAAGTGCATATATGATTGGTAGAATTCGATGTCTATATATTGAAGCAAAAATGAAGATTATTGGAATTAACCATGGTTTATATAAACAGGTCGATCCTACCAAAAGGTATATTATAGGGTAGCTTTGTCTTTATAGGGTAATATGGTGATTCTCCTTAGGAGATTATTGAATTAACAGGCTAGGATCACTTTTATATAAATAGGCCAAAGTGGATTAATATGTGTATTTGGACCCATCTAGATTATAGGTGGTGAAAAGGTGATCTAGCCCCTTAACTCGTTCTCAAAAGGTTAGAGTTGAGACTTTAACTTATCAAAAAGGATAAGTATATGTTAGTGACGACTAGTAAGACATGAGCTCATAACCTAGATTACTCCCAAAAGGGTGGAGTATAGGGTGGCTCAGGAAAATGATGATGAAAGTAACTTTAAGTCACCTAAGGAACTAAGTAACGTATTATGTGATTATGATGTTCTTCTATGCATAGTATTTATGAGATGATGATGAGAAATATGATGTTATTCTATGCATAGCATTTATGATATGATGATGAGGAATATGATGTGGTCTTATGCATAACTATGTTATTATATGTGAAAGGAAAAGTTCATTATAATGCATTAAATTATGCCTAAAAAAAAGGAGAAAAAGATCCTTTTAATTACTAGGCTTCTTATTATCACCCAAATATTCACTTTTTTATGTTATACGGGGCATTATGTTACTCCTATTTCAGGACATCGCTAACTTTTGGTAGGCAAACTATCTATGTGTTATGTAATTATGGATGTTATATGATGGAGCTAATATGATGTGTTTTTTTTTCATACTATATTACACGTTATCGCTTTATACGATTATTGTTCACAATTTATGTGGCTCACGTTTTCAATTATGTTTAAAAAAATGGCTCGTAATTTCACTAAGTATTTTCAAAGTATGATGAAAGAACTGAAACAAAGAGTAAAGTTTAGTAATTAATCAACTAATTATGGCATAAATCATACTTGTAGGGGCTGATCATAATCACATCATCATAAGTATTAAATTTTGGTAATTGAGTAACATATAATTAATAGGCTTATATATCCCTATATATTGATATTGATTAACATGACACAACGTTCATGGCTAATATTAAACGAAATATTTTGAAAATGTGAAATTAATTTGGGTAATATTGAAAAAAAATTAACGCTTTATTGAAATATGAAATTAATAAATATTATAAAATATGAAGTTGTGTGAAAGTACTATATTAAATATTTTTGGTGCACACGGTCTTTATCTAAAAATGAACTCTAAAAATTACCATCTAAATCTCTTGTTTATCGGTAACACTTTTTTGTTCTTCTTTCAAAAATTAATAGTAATTAAATCTCTGGAATATAAAAGGAGATAGATAGAGGTTTGGATTGAGGGTCCCTTATTTTATAGGTCAAACTAGACGGTAATCACACAGGGTAGAAATTTTGCTGAAAAGGGGTATATAGGGCTCATTAAATGAAACCGTATTGTTTACACGTCCTAACATCGAGCCTGCTGTCTACCCGCCAAGTGACCTAAACTCGCTAGGCAAACCTGCCTTGTGGAATTCTGCGGCTAGGCTCCAACTTTTCACCCCTTGGCCCTTCACGCATCCAGGCCTTTCCGGACTACACGTGTAGGTCCCGGGGTACCTAGAGGTCATGCAGAACTTGTCTCCTGACACATTTACATAAGGTATTACACTAAATTACACCAAAAATGCAATTAGGGTGCAATTCAAGTCGTCTCGGGTCAAAATATTCTATAATTGTGCTCTAACTTTGAACCCTGCCCTATCCAACCTTCACGTTAGTTCCTTAGGTGATAAAAAAATTAAAGTAATCAGGCTTGCTCCAGGCCATTTGAGCAGTGGGAATAATTTCATGAAATTCCAACATTTCTTATTTAAGTGGGTAAAGGCCTCATGATTAAAATATTTATAAAATTAAACACTTTGTTTACATATG